>JAQGBX010004716.1:0-14835 GCA_034698745.1 Megaphyllum sjaelandicum | reverse complement strand
AAAAATCCAATTATCCGAATTTTTGATTATCCGAATGGGGTCCGGTCCCAATTGATTCGGATAATTGGAGTTATACTGTATGTATTTAACGGACTTTATACCTGCATGTATGAAAAAAAAAATAGAGATTTGAACATGAAAAAGAATACTCTGAAAGATGTATGCCTATAGCATGAGATTGTTTTTGGCAGACGACTTGTTCTGGCCTATTTCACTCAAACGGATTCGCTATGACATCATGAGGACGCACTTGCGTGGACAAGTGGAATTCGCCATTAATGTCCCCCAACTGTACACGTGTAGTGTCCCCTCGTGCTCTTAGTCATTGACCCTTTTCGGACGATCCTCGCGTTTACTATAAAATGCTTGGCAGTTGTTGGCACAGTCGGATATCACATAGCGTCGAACAAGGGACGCACCGTGCGAGCTGGAAGCACGTCAGCTTCTACCCGTTGTTTTCAACGCTCAGCGTCGGGACGATTTATCGGAAAACCATTGAAATTTTGCGGTAAATTTTGAATGCGTCTAAGCTATCTGCTGCACGCCCTACGGGGTTGGAAATCTCATCCCATTTGACCTCTTTATCTTCGAATTTCTTCCGTACGCATTAAGTGAAGTGAACCAGAGGCGTTTTGCTAAACATTGGCTGCAACTGCAAATTAAAGTGCTTGCCATTTCGGCGGCTGGGGGAGGGAATTTGAACGCTCGCTACGGGCCGTATATATTGAAGCCACTCGAACAATTCATTGATTTCCTCCTCGAATTACCCGGCCCGGGGATTAAACTGTAGGAGCGAACCCTTTGCCACGAAAATCGCTCATTCTCGCAGTTGAGCAGTCCTCGTTAGCGGCGCAAGCTCGCGACTCACTCACTTAACTCGAACTTTTCGAAGCGCCAGAACTTTCGCGTTGATGCTACCTGATGCAGCGATGATGCTGGGGAAGTTTCCCGACCAAGTTTTCAATCGCTGCTCGATGGCATGTAACAGAAGCTGAACGTCCTCCATCCTCCGAGACAATGCGACCCACGGATATTTCGACCCAACTGAAAACAATTTGTTGCACCGTGTTGCTGAGTGCGCTCATGTGCGTCGGAGTGGCCGCCATTCCGGTCACCCAAGACGGCTCTAGTGTCGCCTTGACTCCGGCCACCCTCACCCCCGCACCCACGGCCGAAGATGCGAACGCCACGGTTGTGACCACGTCCACCACGCTTGGCCAGACGCTAGCCGTTACTTCTGTGGATTACAAGGACAGTAAGTATAGGCATTTGCATTTTTTATGGTTTCGTATCTGGGGACCTTTTTGTTGCCAAGAAACGTTTTACTTTTTTTTTGGTTTTGGATGAGGGGCTTTAGAGAAGAGACGAAACAATTTCGGAGATTACGTTCTGTATAGGAGTCTGAGGACACGAGCTCTGGAAATGAGCCCTGAGATTTTCGGAGTGAATTGGTCTTGCGGATACACGAAATGTAGGGGAGGGGGAGGGGAAGGGGATGATGGGGGGTGGAAAAAAGGAATTGCTAAAGAGTTCGCGGATAATTTCTGGACAATGGACAGGGAGATGACGTTTCAAATTTCAATGTCGTGGCCTCGCGCGATGCGCGTTCGAATCGATAGTTTGAGCGTTCTTTTTCGTTCTTATTAAGAGTTATTTATGGCGAACAATAAGAAATGCGTTGTCACGAGACGAAAGCTGACACATTTACGTGATAAGTCATCTGTCGAAAGATGCGAGTGAAACATGAAAGGAAAACTTGTCGTCTAGTCATTTCGGTATATTGCTGTAACTCATGCGTAAAACAAGCTCCCTCTTTCCGTTTGCAGTGATGGAATCACATTAAGTTTAGGTAGGAGTTGACCTCAAGTTTTCTCCTCATTTTCGCATTTTATTAACTTCCGAGCAATTTGAAAGTAAAATTTTAAACACCGCTTTTAACGCTAATTTGATTTCCCTGCATCTTCGCAGATAGTAAATGAACTAACGTTGAAATTTAACGACGTGTTTAATGCTCCATGCTTGGTTTCAATCACTCGTCTGTCATTTAGTACAGTCATCCTGCAGTATATGATGCAATGGGTGATTCACGAATCCAAACCCAGACATTTCGCATTTGCTATTTCGGATTATCGTATATCTATGGATTTTCCGCGAAATAATGAAGTCACCATAAATTATTTTAGTACTTTGCGCAATGAACACTTCTCGGGTAGACCGAATGATAATTTATGTTTGAATTCTCTAGAATTGCTAACTGTCTTCCCCCCGCTTTTGTGCAGCCAGGGCAAGCATTGACCTTTTTTTCCCTTATTTTACGACGTTGTTAGAAGCAATTCGATTTCTAACATCGATCTAACCTACTAGGAGAACTACTGGATTCTTGATTGATGGGCAGTATAATCCACCCTTGTTTAAAATGAACTTAATGAAGTTGTGTGGTTCGATTAAATCTCGCAAGAGCTGTTTCAATTTCTATTTCTGTCTGACCGTTGATTTAAAATTTTGTTTTGTAAACCTTAAGCGTGGTTTGACATTAAGTTCGATCGTGGAATTCAATTTCTTTTTTTTTCACCGATGAAATTTGAGATAAGATTTTTGATGGCACATTGCACGGGGTTCGATTTGGCCTTGTACTGATCGAATAAAGCTTTCACGGATGGATTTGGACTGTGCAAAAAATATCATTTCTTAAGAAAGCAAGTATTATACCGACTTACCTCTTACACAAATCGAATAAGGATCTTGCGGAGACGCCATCTTATTTTTTTTCTTTTCAAAAGTTTCATTTCAATGCTCGAGACTGACTGGTTACAAAAGGATGCAGGGCTTGCAAAATTTGCTCCGATATCGTAATCGTGTGAAGTTATATTTCTCATATTTTGTATTATTTTTATAAGGGGCATTTGCTGTAGTACCACAGGATTTCTCTATTGTTTTCACCAATTTTTTCACCCGAAAATAACTCTTAGAATTTTATCTTACAATGCTGGATCTAATGAGTCGATTGATCTTTACATGACGTTAAGCGGCGCCCATTAGCTTGGTATTCATGAATATCCGGAGGGTGCTTTTGCTCTGGAATATTCAAAGAGAAATTGTATGAAAAATTTGTAATTATAATCCTTAATGTTAATAATACCCGTGAAGTAGCAGGGTTTACTCGTAAGAGCATTACAATTTCAAGTAAGGATTGCTGTATTTCTTGTGCTAAATATCGAGGAGATTGCGGCCAAAATTTGAAGTTAGGCAGCCTCTGGTGGCACGAATGCTTGCAGTGATTGCACGCGCACAGGGGTAGCAAGTTTTACTAAAGGATTGATACGCTCTCATGCATATTTATTATAGCAGACGGTATTATATTCAATTCACGGAAGCAAGTAACGTGAATATTACCGTGGAAAAGGTGATAAAAATTTGAGATGAGGGAGTGCGTGCTTGGTGGAAGCTTGTCAATGTGTCAGTAATATGATTCTCACGTCCTTTATCTCTCGTAAAATTCATCACCCTTTGGATGCGTGCAGCATTGTTGGGCTTTTCCTTTGGGACTATAATTTGGCAGGTTTAACTGAATAATTCATAAAATTCATTAACAAATTGCTTTATGTGTAATTTCCTAATTCTCGTTCATCGTTCATTTCCTATTCCTCGTCAGCTAGTCAGTTAAAAGATTGATGCTGTTAAGAGGCCGCGATACTTAATTTCATGCTACTAAGCCTTAATTAAACCATGGGTGATGGAACCTTCCAGTTCTTCCTATAATTGCCTTTTTTTCTCCCTTTGAATCATCCTAGGATGCAAGTTCCTTAAACTAATATTTATCGCTAATTGGCTAGGGAGCTAATTACTGCAGATTAAACGAAGAACACAAATATCAAACAACAAATGTTTTCATTACTGAAGCAATAATAATGTACAAGTTTAAACTGAAGCTTAAAACATGTTTTAGCTTGAAATAATAAATGGCGGAAGTGTCATCTTTAGAATCTAATCTTATACATGTAAATGTATGTTTCGACTATTCATCCATCATTTAAAATGGAAAGTATTTTGTATCGAGTAGTTTATTCTGTCAAGATATTTTCAACGGTTTACTAAACTGTTTATAAACTTACAGATCGTAAAAAAAAGATTTCCAAATATAATAAGTAGAAGGGAAATACTCAAATTCCTCAAATAATACAACAGGAACTCAATTTTTAGGGGGCTTATTATGTGTTTAATAAGCGAATTCCGAATACGGGTATTACAAAACTTCGTCTAAAACGAATAAATCTTCGAGATCCCAAGCATTCGCACTATGCTAAGTTTAAACGAACTTTAGACAATGTGAATAAAAAGGTACAGTACATTCCCCGATAAAACGTTCAGCACTTTTCCATTCACGTGGTGTAGGATTTCATTCAAATTTCGATGAAATTTGAGTTCATATTGTTGAACTCATATTTTGACTGACTTCTGATAATATGAACTACGGTTTAAACGTACCAATTTTGGACGTTCTTTGAGATTTGTCTTAACGAGGTACGACGGTAGTAGGCCTAATAATGTTTTGAAAAGAAGATAATGGGATGATTACTGGCAAATCCACTCACACAATTTTCATATTTTCAATAAAGTTTTTAGTTCTTTTTATAAACCATAAAAATCGCATACACTTTCATTAACTTTTTAGATATTATTTTCTTATCGTTATTTTATTAAGATCCAGCTGTAAGCTGACTCACGCTTAATTTTAATTTGAACTACAATGCGCTTTGAAGTTGCGCTTTTGAAGATAAGAAAGGAGTTTTGACAAAAACTATTTCCTTTTGTTCTAGGCCTACCGATGATAAAGCGTAGCCAGGAAATCTTTTAGTATAATAACAATAGGATTTGGAATTTTCATTAGCTACAGCTTAAAAAAACGTCGTCCGAAACAAGATATTTTCAAAACGTGGGCCATACTCGAGTGACATACTGTATGTTCCTCTCATACAGTATTATTTTTTTATTAGTTGAAATAGAATACAGGCTAAGGCTTCAGTCCCGTTTCTTAAGGATTCATTAATTTTATCATGCTCGTATAGTGTCGTTACTCAGGTCGTCTGAAATAAATTGCATACTGCAAGCTGTTCGCATTTCATTTGAAAATTGTTTCTCCAAAACTATTAAGGCTCCGTGGCATCGTGGACTGAAAGAGGAAACTGATTAACGCATCCCTCATCATTCCTCCTCTTCCGTATTACTGTTGAGCCTTTCCTTTTTTGGCCATTCCTCTTAAGACACGCTCGTAATAACAGTAATGATGATAATGCTAGGCAGCTGTACGTTGATGCGTTGGGATTTCTATTGTGATAAAAATAATTCATTATGCCATTTAGCTTCGGAAATACGCTCTGTCTTCTATACACCTATACGTGTATATTAGTATACTTACTTTTTGGGGCCATGTTGGGCTTGATATGTTGATATTGAGATATGAAATATGTTTGCAAGGTGCATATATTATTTTGGTATGGATGCGTATTTTGTTTCATAGAATATGCATATATAAAGTGCCACATGCCTGTAGCTATTGGTAAGGGTCTCTGAAATAACACATCGGCATCCTGTAGGGATATGTACTGTTTATACTGTACTATTTTTTCTTCAAAATATTACATTTGAGCCAATATTTGCTGCGAGCGAATCACTTTCATTTGTTTACTGCGCTTGCATGCATGCAGGCACATAGCCTTGTATGTAACGCTGGACTTTTCCTTTCGGAACAATATTGTCAGTGAAAAATTGACAGGAGTAATTTAATAAAAGCCAGCGTTGATAAGTGATGTTGCTCGAAGCTTTCTAATACGGGATTAATGTCCGGTCAATATTTTAGAGTTGGGTTCATGCGGAAGAGTATATCAAATAAACAATCTCCAAAGCTGCGTTTTTGGGGGATGGGCTGCTAAGCAACACCAACTGGTGGAATGCTGTGTTATATTGTCCACTGATGGAGTAATGTCTAATGTGGATGGACATAAGTCAATTTATATTTGGAACGATATTACTGGATTTTTTTTCTTGCTTTCATCGTCTACTTCTTAACATAAAAAACACGGGGACTGTGCCCGAGAATAGCCCCAAATCTTTTTGAGCATTGAATACATATGCCAATTCACAAAATTTACAACTACTTCAGTATTTTTCATACATCTAACCAAGTTTTCTCATACCTGTAAATAGTATTGCAGGTATCGATATACAGTAGATCTCGCGATGACGAAAAATGAAACCTCGCATCACGTTCTATCACTTTGCATTACTGAGTTATTCTAATTTTACCGCGACAATTCACAAAGTGTACGCAAATTCACCATTTTTCATACATCTAATCAATCTTTCTCACAAATGTGATTACAGATACCGAAAGATCTCACAAAGACTAAACTATCGACATCTCGCATCACGTGTTAATTATCACTTTGTAGTGTCGAGTTATTTTAATTTTACCGCAAAAATTCACACAAATTTACCAACTCTTCTAGCAAATATTATTACAGATATCAACAGATCTCACGAGTCACGAAGACGAAAGTGATGACACCTCGCATGACGTGCTATCACGTCGATTTTTGCCCAAAATGGTGAACGTTCGCTAAAAATTTGAACTTGAACGTCTTTTTGGGTGACTCATTGGACTTTCCTCTCTTCAAATCAGTTTTATATTTTTGGTAGCTCTCTTAGTTTTTTTTTTTAAATTAATCTAGGAAGCCTGGGGTACACTTTTTTGGGACACTCAGATTTTGTACTGATGCACCCAGTTCCCAAATAAAAGACGTAATTCTACGTCAAAAAGATTTAAAAATAGTTTCATTTCTACGTAAGTCTATATTAATGTGCATGTTTCTGATTTGAAATAACAAAGCTAGACATAAAATTAGAAATGGTTTGAATAAATTATTCAATTTTCTTAGAATGCATTCGTCTTTTGAGTATAACGCAAAAGCAGCTGGAAATATGACAATGTATGGAGGCAATAAACCACAATATATACCATTTGTTCGTGACATGAGACGGCGCCTATCAAGCCATTAATTACGCGTTGCCATAGGGTGCCTTTGCAAATTCGACGGTTATTTTTATTACAAAGATTGCACGTTTCAAATATTTTCCTGTCATTAATTTCATATTTGCATCATAACTATACCTTAGAGTGCTATCATTTATTCGACTTACAATTTTTATGCGCAGCAATAAAAAAGCTATAATACGTGACGCTTACTCCAACGCGGACTTTTTTTAGTACTCTGACATTTAATTGGCGCTTATAATTTGACAACTTATGCTCAGAATCCCTGCCCCGTAATTAGCGATCCAACTTTAAAAAATTGACATTCACTATATCATAAAATCATTGCTAAGTGAGCGGTATAGGTTAAGTTGTAGGAATTAAAATGACACGTCTTGCATTAAAAGTCAGCCACCTTTGTACAGAACTAAACATTTATTTGGTAACATTCATTATTAAGTGATAAAAATCAGCATGTTTTCCTCGAATTTGTCATAATGTCACCTAAGACCGATAGAAACACCATTCAAATGACAGAACGGTCACGTAGCTGCAGATGCCCTGCTTTCTCTCCATGCATTCCAAGCACAGTAGGCCTATAATCTATCCACAATTAGCTGATTATAATTTATCTAAGTTGCTGGTAGATAGATATCCGTGTATTTACAAGAGCTTGAGCCTTTCGTACTCGTAATTACAAATATACTTAAGTGATTTCAACGCAGACTTTGATTGAACGACAAATCTCTATGGTAACATCTCCATAGACCATAGGCCCTTTTTCTTTCACTTCAATGGTACATAAATGTTTTTTTTTTCGTTCTGACGCCTGCGCTTTTTTATATTCACACGAGGGATGTTCGCTGTAATCTTGGTTTCGTTTTTATGACGCTAAAAGGCAAAAAGCCATTTGGCAAAAAAAAAAAAAATCACTGGTTAATGTTAGTGGTGACTTTTAAACTTCTTTCTGGGGCCTGTGTATAACGTTTGCGTGCATAAAATATTTTCAGTATTTTATCAAGTTTTTCTTTCTTTTTTTTTTTCCTTTTGTTGTTTACTCGGAGAATACGTCTATATTTTTATATTGTTCCTGGCACGTACATCTTTATTTCTTATTGACTTGTTTTGTTCTTTAACCGCTTTCCCCTCTTCGCCATCATCTCTCTTGTCAGGTCCTAAATGCGTCCCTCCCTTTTCCATCTATTTCTTGTAAATGTTACAAATGTATTGCTGTAAATGTTGCGAATCTCACCACTTGACACAAACTGAACGGGAAATCGTTATAACTCGGCTCCGAGTACATTACATTCTATTACCACTTGACATGAACCTCCTCATTGCAGATCGATCGGTGCAGGGTTATACAGGGCGCCCCTCTTTAGATGTCCAATTAGGGCAAAACAAAGCTTTACATGAAATGGGAAATTCACCGCATTGAATTAATTGAGGTGTCTCCGAAATCGTGTATGCAAAAGATATAGCCCTGCAGATTCAAATTATGAAAACAGGACCGAAACTTATTGTATTTCGCCGCAAGCCAGTGCTATTTAAGTGCTTTAAATTTATAAGAGGCAAATGTAAGAAATCTGAGAAATCTGGATGTTTCTGAATCTATTGATTTTTTTTGGAGAAACGATTGGTAAACATGCCTTGTAGGAAAAAAGCTTGATTTTTCATATAAATGAAAAAAAAAATACTGAAAATATTTGCATATAATGTTAATGCGATGCCCAAAAAATGAGAAAGGTTGACTGATTCATCACCTAAAATTGTGCTATTTAAAGTGTCTTATATTTTTAAGTCAGTGGAAAGATAATTTGAGCGAGGGATTAAACTTAGCCACAACCAAAATATATGTTGTGGCTAAGTTTATTTTCGCGCTCAAATTCTAAGTCTCCCAACCACAATAAGAATGGAAGCATATGGAAATTAAAGCATGCAATATTTTAAAAAAATGGATGTTTTAGCACCGTAATACTTTTTTTATAATCAAACAATGCATGCATGTAATATTTAAAACTCTCGAATCTGAGTTTATAGTTGTTTTCGGAAAAGATTACAGCTTAGTTGCATACCCTTCCCTATATGTATGTCTTAGACACTTTGCTCGTGTACATTGTACATCCATTTGAGTTAACAGCCCTTTCGGCTTGGTATCTTCTTAAATGATAAAGTCCAGACATAGCTTAAGTGTAAGGCGAAAGGCTTTCGCATCAGTCTCAACAGCTTCCTTTCTTGTTTTGCAAGGAATAATCCCAAGTGATATATCAAGCAACATTTCTGTATTTTTCGTTTGAAAGTGTAAGCACGGAAAACATTAGTTGCGCTCCTTTTTTTTGTTGCATATGCCCGGAAAAATAAAATATTATTTGAACGAGGGAAAAAATTTATTATTCAACATGCCCCAATGGAAATGATGCGCTGTTTTGTGGAATATGAAATATCGCCCTTGCTACCAGCCTAGATGTCAAATATTTCCACCATATTGTACTTTGCGGTTAATCAAAATTCACACAAACTCGAATTTCATTATACATGTACATGTAAAAATAAGGCAACAGGCAAAAAACTTGCACCAGGAGTTACAGATCGTCAGAGTCAAATGATTTATATTCTTTGAAAGGAAATGAATATACAATGTTCATATAGATAAAATGTTTATGAACATTTACATAAGCTTTACATTAAACGTACGAGTCAATTTCCTGCACATGTCAAATAGTCGGTTTTCAACATTCTTTGAACATTTTATACTTTTATTTGCATTTCATTAAGTTTCATTGTAGAAGTACTCGTATTTACATAACATTCTATTTTCGTTTTTTACATAAAAAAAATGCTGCCATTCCTTCAAATATCAGGTCTATTTAAGTTACCTGTTTAAATAAATTATTTAAACAGAAATAATAGGACCTATACATGAATAGAATATTCTAGTTGCATCTCATTCAATTGGTTTTGTTTTATAATAAATTGGCACTATCTTCAAATGGGTGGGTGTTTATAAAATTTAAGGATGCAAGTTTAATGTGTTCCTCAACCAAATGTTTTTTTTACTTTGGAGTAGAATTGACAATTTATGGTTGAGGAACACAAAGCTTCGTTCACATTGGAGGAAACAGGGGTCGGCAACCCGCGGCTCTTTCGATGTCAAGATGCGGCTTTCCAATTCCATCTTAATCAAATACCATAATATTGAGAAAAAAACTGTTAGTGGCTCTTTAAAAACTTGGAAATTTTGTAAATTGTAACTTTTGGCTCTTCCGTCTCAAAAATTTCCGACTCCTGCTATAGGGACTTCTTGTTGCTAATTTTTGCCACTTTTTTCTGGAAACAAACTTATATATGCTTGCATAAGTTTATTTTTCCAAAAACATAAATTTGTGTAATTTACGTAAGTTTATGTTTCCAGAAACAATTAAGTTACAACAATTAGCAGCAAGAAGTTCCTCTATTGCCTCAAGTGTGGACGTAACTTTAGACTTGCATCCTTACATTGTTTTTATAATAGTTCACAATTTGAAATTCGGTTTTCGTAAATCATCCAGTATCCTCGAATATACGACGAGCGTAGTTCATCTTAAAAACCTATACTTTCATACCCATTTTCAAGAAAAAACACATAGCAAGAGGAAAACTTATGCAGTTGACAAACTCAGATGAAATTAATAATTTTTTCGATAATTTTCATGGGCATAATTAATAATTTTAATGAATGCTCCTTCATGGTGAAGTACGGTTCTACCTCCCTAAATGCGGGAGTTAGCCTTTAATGAGGAATACTCGACCACTAATTGCATCTTAAAATTATTATCCAATAAATAGCTTCAGTAGTTGGCGCAGGATTTAACGACTATTTAATGATAGAAGTGATTGCCAAATTTCATGCTGCGCTCGTATTAAAGGTTTAAAAACATTTAAAATGCCTCCTTGCGAAGTCAGAATTTGAATGTGGTAAACCCAAATTTCATAAAAAAATATGAGATTAAAAGATATGGTTTTGCATTATACTTGTAAATTCGCAAAACACTTTAAGGGCTCTTGAAGAGTTTTATTGCATGGGCCACATCCGCCGAGTAAAACTGTGGCATCTTTCCGTCATAAAAGGGTAAAAGCGTATACATAAAATCCATGGATGTGAACGTTGAAGGTAAAAGCCCAATAAAACTGGCGTCAACTTGAAGCAAAATGTTTAACGCTAATATGTTGTAACGTCTTCACACGTGCATTTCCATAAAATATAAATATTTGCGAAGAAAACTTTCTTCATATCCTTAAACTTCTTGCTTTTCAGCTGTAAATATCATCGCATATAACGAGTTTAATTTGCACTTAAATTCTAAATTGTAAGCCGGGTATTTTCACAACTTTCTTCAACTCTGTGCTAACTTATTTAAAATTGCTAATAGGAGTTTCAACGCCCTATTTTATTTATTTTAAAGCGCTTTATAACCTAAACATATTTCCTTATTTTTAACCTATTTTTATAATTGCTGAGTGACCCTTACGTTTTAAAGAATTCTAATTCATCAACTATATGGTGTCATAGACAAGAGCCAATGATTCTCCGTCAGAAGATATCAATTGGGTTGTCGGTTTTCTAACAGACAGAGCATCGCCACTCATCTGTCCAAACCTTCCCCGATTGCCCTGACTTAGAACCGGCAACACTAGCAAACTACTTTACTATACGTGACTGGGAAAGAACCTAAACTAGACTATTTAGGGGGGAAAAAGCCGGTCATGGCTGAATTAATAGAGGAGCTATCCCAGTATTTAACTGGGGGCTTGTGGGAAACCATGCAAAACCACAATCATGATAGCCGACCCGGGAATCGAACCAGAGTCTAATTATTGCATATAACAGACTGCTACGATTCAGCCACCTTGCTCGGTCGACTTCTAATTTCAAGCATTATTTCTTCCCTCGTAGCATCTTTCGACTACAAATTACGCATCTGGTCTAATATAAAATTTTAAATTATCCTTTTTATTTAAAAAAATCAACTTGGAAAGAATCCAAACCTGCGCTTTCGATTTTGGATTTTTTCCAATTTTTTTTAAAAACTAAACGGAGGAATTTAATTTTTACAACAAAAAAAGGAAAGACTACCCCAATAATACGAATCATGTTACAAGTGGGGTGGGTACATCTTGAAGCTTGAAACTTGAATCATTACTTTAATTAAGTAAATCAATCAGATCTCAGACCATTTGCAATGACATCTCCTTTTACACTGCATATCACAACGATCTGAACTGATACACCGTGCATGTTATCGATTCCATCCAGTTGAATTAAAACTCCGGGGTATTCAGTTGCACAAATCCGAACTAAATAACTCAAAAGTTTGAAAAGAAGACTCGACGAGCTGCATGCAGATCGATTGAAATTTCTGAGAATTTAACTTCCGCAGAATGACTTAAGCAGATATTTAGACCACCGAGCATAGCTGAAAAGTAATAAACCTAGACTTATTCAAATCCTCGTTTTACATTTTGAGCGATTTCAGCGCTAAAACGCGCCTTTCTCATAACTCTTCCTGTAATGTTTCCCACACTAATTAGCCTGCAATAGCCACGAAATTTGAAATTCTCCAGGCCTATTAGCGAGTTTCGTGGCAGCTGCATCGCGCCCCATTAGCGAATTATCTCCTTTATAAATAATAAAGTAAGCGAAAATTACGACGTTCAATATTAATATAAGCTTATTCATAAAGATTAAATGGGGAACGCGTGTTTAGCCGCTAAAAAAGCTCAGCCCACATCCAAGAAGAAAATTATCGAATTTTTTTTTTCTATTAACGCAGGCGTTAAATTCTTTAAGATGTGAATATGCTAATATATTCGGCCGTGGTATAGAGATGCTTTTTACTCATAATGCACCCATAACTAAGGCATCACTGACAAAAAATGGCACGCTTACCCTCATTCGTGTTTACCTTGAATTTGCCAGCAACCCACATTTCCAAAATCTCTTAATAGCCTCCATCGGGTGCCAAAAAGTACGGCAGAATATTTAATATACAAAAAAATAGTCTTTTTTTTCTTCTTTTTTATTCCGTTCACCACGGGGTAAGCCGTTTTATTCGCAAATTCTTTTATGGTAATAGGTTCAGTTCGGGATCGCGCTCCGAGCTCAATTGCAAATTGCGCCCCTGCAACTGCTCTTCGACTCGCAGTTTCGCACACTTGCATCTGCCGTGTTTTCAAATGCTATCGATATTCTGGGTGTATATAGGCATAAGACTGTTTATGCTTCTCATGAAGTACTTTTTAACGACTTTGCCTTGTCTCATTCGCTATTTATTATTTGGGAATCTTTTGCCAACGAGGCTTTTGCAAGTCGTTAACTTCTTCTTGCAGTTGTTGGTGGAACGAAATTATACAAAAATTGTCAAAGTAAAAGCGAGTTGCAGTTATCTCTTTCAATTTAACTTTCATTATTAAGCGTATGCACGCAATAAAGCACATCCCCGTTTTCAGGACGACGTTGCTCCGAGATTCCTACATGCATGTATAGACAATAATGAGCTTTATAATTAACAATTTTAAAATGTTCGGCTAAGCCCATCTGGCAGCAAAATACAATCCCATTCGCGCACGTGTTCTTCAGACTAATATCTGCAAAAGCGAGATGCAGATTTGCATTTTGAGTTAATTCTTCTTTTGCTCGGATATCTTCCTGGGGGAAAAGAAATGCAAAGTTCTTAGAGCTAATTTAAAATGATTCGCTCAACATTAGGCAGGCAACTATGGAAAAATTGCTCGCAGGCTGCCAAACCCAGATGCGGGAAAGGAAATTCGCCCAACTTGAATTCGTTTTCTACTTTTGAAATTAATTATAAATGGCCTTTATTTCCACTATTATTATTTTTCTGTACAATGGAAGGTGCGCGCGCTCCAGCGGAGGGAACAAAGAGAACTCATTAATAAAGAAATTAATTGGTTCTTGAATATTCATCATGGGTTGGTGTTCAGTTAGCGTTCTTGCACGATCTTGTATAGTTTTAATGCAAATGCGATATTTTCGTTTAATCACGCATGATTTCGCAGACTTTCGTAGTACTGCAGACTTTTAGATACGGTATGGGTTTAATTTCCCCTTTTTATTGTTGTATTAACAGTGGTTCGAGTTCAGTTTTGTTTACAATGCGAAACAATAAATTTGTCAAGGCAACTTTTAATTACATTATGGGACTGGCACATGAGAGCAACTCATCTGTCATGACAACGTCGGCGCACTTGTGGACAAACATGTGTGCATCTATGACAATTTCATCGAATCGAAGATCTTTTATAGTACATGTAGTGATATAACTTGTTTTGTCAGCATCCACCGTATGTTCACTCCGCGCACATTCAGTAGTGATAACTTGTAGTGTCAGCATCCACCGCCTCTTGACCCTCCACCTGATGAATTTTTTTACATTGTTACATTGCACACTAGTACAGTAGCAGTATACGTAAAGGCGCGTACACAGGTGCACCAATGCAAAATTGTTGCAAAACAGTGTTTTGCAACAAGGTTTTAAAAACATTTTTCCGAGATTTGTTTCGTGCATTCTGTTGTTGAAACAAGTGTTGGAAAGTTTTGTGTACACACCATCGAAACATTTCTATGAAACAAGATGGCGGAAAAAATGGCATGGCTAAAATATCTCTTCAAGTTATGTTTTACAGTTTTATTATACGAGGTACCCTGTATAATATTATAGTAATGTTTTAATTATATTACATATGAAAGATACAAACCTTTGCAACCTACAAGCAGCGTGTGTTGGGGTAAATCGAAATTCGCAGTA
>JAQGBX010004715.1:0-14837 GCA_034698745.1 Megaphyllum sjaelandicum | reverse complement strand
AAATGTACACTAGAAAAAACAATACACTAAAAAGTGGTCAACATAAACAGGTGGTCACTTTTCCAGGTTTTATTGTATATACGTGTAGTTTCATCGATGGACGTTTGGAAGAAACTTTTATCGGGGAATTCCCCGTTATAACGAATACCTTTTTAGGTATCGTCTAAACTTGGTTTTAACGAAACATAGCGTGAATGCTCGGAAATTCACTCGTTTTAAGCCGAAAAATCGTAATATCCTAATTCAGAATTCGTCTTAAATGAAGTAATGAACATTATTTGTCCATATATATCCTATAGGACGGGGAGTGGAAATGAGTTCGAATACTATCGGAAATTCGAAAATTTAAACGGTTCTAACCAAAAATTCGCAATATCCGAATTCACAATTCGTTTTAAACGATGAAATGAACATTGTTCGTCCGTACCCTATAGGACGGAACTGGAAATACGGTAAGTATGAAAAATTCGTATAAAGCGAGTTGATGTTCGCGGTAGTGCCAGGTACATATAGCGTCTATGGATGAGAAAAGGCAGACGATCGAATTAAGTCTCTTCTACGGGGGGCTAAATTTAGGCCGTGACTCGCGACCGCCCAAATTTAGAAACGGAGCCAAAAAAGAGAAATGAAAAGTTCAGGCGAATTTTGAACGTGCTGTGACTTCATAAAGCTAATAGCTCTCGTAAAAACACGCAGACGCGAGGTTCAGCCGTCGGCCATCTTTTTATTTTTGGCTCATTGAAATCTCGTCGCCATTTTAAGAGAGACTCCATCAAACCAGGATCATTGTTTTAACATTCTCAGCCAGTCATTTCACTCGAGTCGTGTCGCTGAATGATCTCTGCATTGCATTGGCCATGTATGGACTATAGAGATGGGAGCTAGAGCTCAACTGCCTACAGCCGAGTCGACTTTTTCGAGTTTTTCATCGAGTTTTCACTGACTCGGAAATAATTGTTCAACCATTAATTCGCTATATATGAAGTAGCCCGAGGCTATTGTTGTTTGAGTCGAGCTAGATTTTTTTTCACATTGGAAATTTCGAGTTTCACGGCTTGGAAATAGTTGCTCAAACTCGGCATGTCAACACCAAAAAAAAAAAAAAAAAAAAAAAAACTCGTTTCTACTCGAAAGCTCACCGGAAGTTCAGCTGGCCCATCTCTAGCATTTTCGCTCCGAGTTACGAAATGAAATTGCGCATTCCATCTTTTATTACGAACGCAATTTGCTCGTAGAATGTGTATTATTTTCACTGCTTCCCTTCATGAGAACGGGGAATTACCCTAAAGTGTTGCATTTTGGACCTTCCAAATTAATATGAGCTAGGGAGAGAAATACACATTGCCTCCACAACCAAAATTGACAACACTCGCCTCAAAATAATTGCATTTTTTTGATTTTTGTGATGCCATTCCCATTGAAGAACTTTCTATTTTACTATTTTTTTTTGGGGGGGGGGGGAGTCCCAACAGGTAGGCGTAATTCGTAAAAACGCTGGTATACTTTATAAGGTCATTGTTGGCCATGTATGGATGGTGTTTTCCATGCTTGTCGAATTGTTAGATTTTGGAGATACAGTACATCCCGAGTCGCCATGTTCCCCAATTTCGTTGAAAGGGACCAAAGTTCAAGCAAGGTATACGTAACTGTACAGCTGTATGTTCGTAAAATCTCTACTCGTAAATCGAGGAAAGGGTCATAAAGGAGAATGTTCGTCTATGCGAATTGTTCGTTAGCCGAGTGTTAGTTATGCGAGAGTTGCCCATATTCCAAATCAAAATACATGTACAGTATGTTAATACCAAAAATCACGCGCATTTCTTTTTCAATTTTGAATTTTGTAACAAAATCACATTTTTGAAACCACCCTCGCCACTAGACGGCGCGTTGATCGGGTTGTTATTCTTGGCTAGCATTTCAACGAACGATAATAATAATCATAAAATGTCGAAATGGAAATTGAAGGACGAAAGGGGGGGGGAGAGGAAGGAAAGAGGGGACACGAAATCCTAGGGATTCTACTAGCTCCCCATGCACATGAAAGAAAGGGGTACTCAAACGGAAGTTTTACGACTGTCAGTCGTAAACTCGCGTTGCCGATCTCGCGCGCGTGACTGCACGACTGCCGCAAGTGCATTTCAGTAAAGCATCCTCCCGAGTGACCCCCGAGACGAATAACTCATCTCTAAGATCTGAAGATCTGCGAAAGAGAAATGAGGCCAAGAGGGGCGCCATCGCCGCTAGCGCCACCTGGATTTCGGCGTCCGGAGCATCGATCCGCGACCGTAAAAGCGCCGGAAAAACGCCAGCAGACAAGATGGGGCCGCGCGAACTGACGAAAATAGAGCCGTTTTCATTCATGGAAAAACCAGGATTTCGGCGCCCGCAGCGCCATCCGACGGGCGCCCTCGGCAACCCTTCGCACTTGGCTCGGGTCCACCCTCGACTAGAGTTGTAAGAAGCCAGCGTTCAGCCCTGTAGTTCGAGGACACTCCATTCAGATCGTTATCACGGACAAGTTAAAATTCGCCGAAATTTGTCAGGTAAGTCCCGCCTCACTTTACTCCAAATTAATGAACGACCCTCGTCGAGCGGCTCCGGACGGGTTAAAAACCCGACTCGATCCGCTCCCAAAACTTGGGACGAAAAACCCCCTCGGGGGATTAGGCCTAAGACGCTCTATTTTGCGCTCCGCTATGACGTCATTGGCGTGAACGTACAAGTTACTGCATCGACGTTATTGTCGACCTAATTTACACACAATGATTTACGAGACACCGCCCGAAATTCGATCGTGGAAGACCTTTGACCCTCGCGGCAACCTTGACCTCTCGACGCCTTCGAATCGTTCCCTCCATCTGGAACGTATATCTGATAAAAACAAACTCCGTTACATGAAACTGAGAGGGCGTTCCTACAATTCATCGATGCCATAACACAGACCTGGACCTGGAAAACCGGGAAAAGTCAGGGAATTTGAAAATGACTTGGAAAAGTCACGGAAGAATGGTTTATTTTGAAAAAGTCAGGGAAATTCAACGCAGCCATGACGATCCAAAATTTATACTTCTACAAGTTTAGCTCAGGGTCCTTTTTAAGAGTAGAAATTTGCACAGATTTTCAAAATTTTCCTCGTTTTCCATGCACAAATTTACAGAATTTGCAAAATTTTCCGAGTAGGCCTACAAATTAGCGAAATTGTCCACGTTTTCCGTGTACAAATTATAAAAATAAATTCTCTAGGCTTTCCAAGTACAAATTTTCCACATTTTCCAAGGAAAAATTGCGAAATTTCCCAATTTTTACGAGCACAAATTTGAAAAAATTTTGCACGTTGTCCGAGTACAAATTTGCAAAGTTTTGCACGGTTCCCGAGTAGAAATTCTTAAAATTATCCACGTTTTCCGTGTACAAATTTTCAAAATTCTCTAGGTTTTCCGAGTTAGTAAATTTAAAAAAATATTTTCCAGTGTCAATTTTGGAAAATATGTCAAGTTTTCACGTTGTCATTGGTCAGGGAAATGTTTTTAAAAGCTGGAAAATGTCAGGGAAGAGTCATGGAAGTTGAAAAGGAAATTTCTCGGGGGAACCCCGTTAAAAGTTCGTTTTAACGTTAAACGCAGCGAGAATGCTCGGGAACTCGAAAATTCATTCGTTATATCCGAATTAGGAATTCGTCTTAAACGCGAAGAAATTAACATTATATTCGTCCATAGCCTAAGATGGGGAGTAGAAATGAGTTCGTAGCATCGGAAATTCGTGTAAAGCGAGTCCTTGTTTATTAATGAGGTTCCGCTGTACATTTCATTCTTGGATGGAAAGTCCGCAAAAGGAGATGTTCGTTAAATTCCGATGCTAAATAAATCACCGATGTAACGTCATAACACGAAATGTTCATCCAAAGATTCGCCCATGGTTCAAAAACCAACTTATTTTTAGCGAAAATAAACAGAGCGCATCGACGGATCATTTTTACTAAATCCACGGATTTATCGACTGATGGCAATTCGCCATCGATTAGCTAGATGACGGCTCGCGTTTTTACGAAAAACCTCCCATTTATGAAAACCCATTTACAAAGTTCCCATTTTACGAACTATCGCGTTGGTCCCGGTAATATACGAGGGAAGAAATTTTCGAAATAAAAAAAAAAATTTCTAAAGAAATTTGGGAGAGAAATCCACGTCAACGTCATCTTTTATCGAAAAAATGTCCATTTTGTTTCTTAGCTCAACAAAGGCATTTGTTTAAGATACTCAACGTCCACTTCTCCGATCATCAAACATTTCTCGACTGATCAATCCACTCCTATAGACCCACAATTTCGGACATTACTCGCTCGGACCTTATACGTGTCACGCGTTTCGGCTCCTCGAATGCCTTCAAAAGTTTTAAAAAACGCCGCTGAGCCACAATCTCCTCCAACTCCATCTTTGCTTTATAATTTTGAGCACCTGTAATTTTTAAAATGTATATTTTAATGCTGAAATATGTTCAGGAATGATGGAAGAATTTTTAAAACACATTTCATTAAAATCCATACAACCGCTTTTTTTAAAAAAAAAAAACTACTGAAATTTGAATATCATTGTTTTCGGTATAGATTAAATAAGCACGTATAGATTTTTGCTAAATGGATAAATGTCCTGGAGCCTATTCCCTATGAAAATTTAAATTTAAAAAAATCGACGACGAAGGTCGATCGACCTTCGTCGTTGATTTTTTCCCCGTAATAAATGTTATCATTTGCTACGAAACGAAAGCAATATCGTATATTTGCACCGCGTGTATTGTGTACCAAAACATTCTGAAAATGTGATAACATGAGTAATTCGTGTAATTCGCTTTTAGATTGCTACGTAATCTGAGCAGCTATGGAAGAGAGAGATGGGGCTTGTTGTCCGTGCAACAGGTAAGATTTTTACGCGTGTTATTCACATATAGGAGACAATTTATATCCCGAAACTTATTTCTAGATACAGTAAAACCTGGAAAAGTGACCACATTTGAATGAGGACCACTTTTTAGTGTTTTGTTTTTTCTAGTGTACATTTCCTACATAAAAATTCTCTGTATAGTGACCACCTGTCTATTGTGTTCAGTGACCAGTGTGTGGTCTTTTTTGCAATTTTTACATTGCTAATGTACCTTATAAAGTGGCCAGATAACGAATGAGTCGATCACCTTACATCCTGCTTTAACCCCAGTGGTTCTCAAATAATTTAGCCAATCATGTTTTTGAGATCGAAAAAGATCAATGAAAACATGATCATAAGAAGCAAAAAGCATTTAAAAAAAGGAAAACTAGTTTTAAATTTTGTTTCCACGTTTTCCGTGTACAAATTTTCAAAATTCTCTAGGTTTTCCAAGTACAAATTTTGCACATTTTACGAGGATAAATTAAATTGCAAAATTTCCCACTTTTTCCGAGCACAAATTTTCAACATTTCCGAATTCAAAATTTTCCTATTTTAAAATTTTTCATACAATTTGTTTTTTAAATTAATAAAAAAATGTATGTTAATATTTAATATTTACGTGGTTAGTAAATTTAAAAAAACATATTTTCCAGTGTAAATTTCGCGTTGTCATTGGTCAGGGAGATTTTTTAAAACGTGGAAAAGTCAGGAAAGTTGAAAATGAAATTTCTGGGGGAACTCTGAATCAGTTTCCTGAAAAGTTTCTTAAACATTTTCAAGAAAGTGCCACGGAAACACCGTTTCCGAGCGATGTTTCGTCGATTAATTGTATCAGGCATAGCACTTTTTTTAGCACACGGAATTCAAGGTTATTAAAACGTGAGAATGTTACGAGGCCACGGCCACAGGTTCGAGACCCATCGCGTATAGGGATGGATTTTTTTTTCTGTAAAAAAAAAAATAAAAAAAATGGGCGAGGAGTTAACATTCCGACGCGGATGTCGGGCGATGAATGACAAACAAGATTTTTGTGAGGTGTTGCAAAACCAATTCCTAGCCATTTTTTGCGTTATTTTTCGTGATCTGGCCCCAGCGTAATCTAACCGAAAATCTACAAACTCCGAGAGCCTAGCTTTTCCACGCAAGCAGCATAAAGGAGTAAATATTTGTCGGTTGTTAGCGCCACTTTCAATTTCTTATCTTATCTTCTACGCTTAACACCCATTTAATGATAGCATCTTTTTTGGGAAACTTTTTAAATTTTTTTTGTTCCTCGAGTGGTTTTTGGAGAGGCCCTCGTCTTGATTTTTGTGTTGAAGCGTCAAATTCGGCGCGTTTCACCCGTGAAAATAACCAACGAAAATAATGCGCTTTGAACGAGAGAAACGCGCCGCCTTTGACTGATAAAATGACTAACCGGAGAATTATCATGGTTCCCCCAGACCTGGAAAAGTCAGAAGAATGGTTTATTTTTAAATAGTCAGTGAAATTCAACGCAGTCATGGCGTTCCAAAATTAATACATGCACAGTACTTCTACTCGGTTAGCTCAGAGCCCTTTTTCCGAGTAGAAATTTGAAAAAATTTCCAGGTTTTTCGTGTACAACTTTTCAACATTTACCGAATACAAAATTGTCACATTTGAAAAAAATTTTCATGCAATTTTTTTTTTAAGTTAATTTTCAAACGTGTAGTTAATAAATTTTAAAAAATATTTACCAGTGTCAAATTAACAAAATAGGTCAATTTTTCACGTTGTTATTGGTCAGGGAATTTTTTTTTAAAACCTGGAAAAGTCAGGGAAGTCGGAAATAAAATTTCTGAGGGAACCCTGTTACATTATTCGTTCATTACCTAGGACGGGGACTGAAAATGAGTTCGTACTATCAGAAATTCGTATAAAGGGGTTCTTCGTCCAAATGTTAGCAGGTTTTTTTGGGACGCACCCTATAGCGGCTAGGCATAGGACCACCCTGTCCTTTGGCTCCCTGGAATTTGATATCTGGGTGCTCGTCGGGGATAATGAGTTGCGATGGGGTCAGAGTAGTTGACCCCTGCCTTCGGACGGGATCCACCCCCTCGTATTTTGTCCATTGTTATTGTTATTATTATCGTTGTTCTCGAACTAGACCGACTGCGAAACGATGCCGACCTGGATAACTTTTAAAAAAGAAAAAAGAAACGTATAATTTGAAATTCTTTTTGCGATGTTTAAGCCTCGCTTAACTCTTAGCTCTAAGCCTCACTCGAGGAGGAGATTTTAAATTGAAACGGACCGGCCTGGTCTTTTATCTCGGCGCAGATTCATTCGATAGTGTCAACGCGGAGCTCCACCTATGGGAAATATCCGGAAGTACCCTTCGACCCCTTAATACCCTAGAATAATTCACTTATTAAAACGTTAACTCGTGGAATCCCCAGGGCATCAATGGCTCGGATATACATGTACATGTAAGCAGGGTGCAGGGTGCATCAGCAGTGCGCTACACGTTTAGCTAATATTCCGTTTTATTCTGTACTTCGCATACATTTTGTTGTTACGGTAAAACCTGGAAAAGCAGGGTGGCCACAAAATTTTCAATTTCCCTGACTAAAATCCAAAATTTCCTGATAATTACGGTAGTAGTTAGTCTTGATTGATTAATCCATTAAAAAAATAACAATCTCTGGTTATTTGGAATTTTTGTTTGTTTGCAAATATTGATTTATCACGTACAGGCGCCATCTTGTGACCCCTGTCAAAGCAAACAACTTTTGTAGAGAACTTTTTTGTTCGTAATATGCTTATTTTTCGAGATATTTCAGTGGATCCTTCATATATACAATTTTTGAGATATATTTAAAAAAAGTTTCATCAATGGTATTCTTATAATCTACTTGTATACAGCCTGCATGTATATATATATATAAAATACAAATCGCGCCCACCTTATTTTAGTGGCTGGGTAGCTGGGTTTGTATGTGTTTTAGTCGGGGGGCCATTCGAAAAGGACGTTTTCATGCAGCGCGTAGGGGATCGTGCATTTCGAAGACGTCCCTTTCGATTTGCCCCTGATGACGGAAAACCGCGTTTTATGGGAAATCGAACCTCTGGGTAATCCCCAGGGCCATAAATCTGTAACCATTTTCCCCAGGGCCATAAAACTGTCAAATCATGTTCCCCGGGCAACGCCGGATTTTTCCGCTAGTGTTCTATATAGCGGAACATTTTACGCAAAATACATTAATAAACTACAAATTCTTCGATTTCAGATCCCCTCGAGACAACGCCAGTCCCTCCAGGGGGGTCCCGGAGCGGACGATTCCCACCCCTAGCGAGGCTCAACCGGAAATTCCGCCGCATTGGGGTCCCCTGAAGCAGTTGTACTGCAGGACGCGCTACAATTTGTCCATCGATAGTGCGGGAAAAGTGTACGGAGCCCCCGAAGCCTATCATCCTTACGGTAATTAATCGCTTGCCCTTGTGTACATGTAAGTGTAACTGTTCAGCTCATGTTTCCAAACGAATAAACGGCCATTTTTGTTGTTATTAAAAAAAAACCAAAAAAACAATCCGATTATATCCCGATTAATCCACGAGAATCCGGTAACCCGCGAGAACAGAAATTAAGTTAAAATTTCATTTCTTTTTCAGCCGTTTTGCATTTCACCTCGGTCGCCCCTTCAGAAGTGAGAATCCAAGGGGTCAAATCCGGATTATATTTGGCCATGAATCGCGAAGGGAATTTGTACGGAGAGGTAAGGTTAAAGGCCTGTAATTTAGGAGCACCCCTAAGCATCATTTACTATAATGTCGTCAACTTCTCGTAACCCCTTCGTCTAGCTGACACGGTGATGGTGTTAAAACTCCCGATGATTAACGAACAAATGTTTGAAAAAGAAACGAACAAAATTCTCTCTCGGAGAGGAATTCGTTTCATTAAAAATTTAAAAAAAACTTAATTCCTGATGAGTGCATTTTTAATGGGAGCATTTGCGACATTCGATTGTCAATATTCGCGTTCCAACCCTTTTAGGGTTTTATTTTTGCTAACCTGCACAACAGAAGTGAAATGAAGAAAAGCTCGTACGAAAATATTCGGGGGGAATATTTGGGTGAATTACGAAATGGCAACATTTCCAATTACATTCACGTAACCCACATTTTATGGGGTCATGGTACTGCACTTATCAGCGTTTCTACATTCGTTATTCACTAAGTTTCAATGCTTAATCCGTGAATTGGCATTGACCCCGAATATTCGATTACGAGCTTCCTTCATTGCACTTCTGCTGTGCAGAAAAGCAAACATGAAAAATAAAATGTTTGGAACGCGAATATTGATAATGTAATGTCGCGAATGTCATGATTCCCTACAACTTTTTAACTGGGATCATATGTCTATTTTGTGTCCTTCACGCACTTCCTGTCTGAATTACCTTGATAAAATGGGCAAGGGTCAAATCTGTTTGCACCAGTGGATAGCGCACCCCTGACTTCCTATACATGTGGTCACACAGTTGTGTCATATTTACAGCGGTTTAAATGTTATTGGGTGAGATGAAGACATTTTGTTCACCCTGTATATACCGTACAACACTTATACCATCACAGGGGTGAATTTTATGGATCATTCCTGCAGAGGAAGCGTTTATAAAACGTCAAATTGAGAAAAAAAGACATGATTCAAACCTTATTCAATTCACCGGCAGATGTCGCTGGCATTAAGTTAACTCTAATCATCGTTAGGTACATGTACATCCCACTAAAAACAAAAACAAAACACTTTTCAGAGGCAAAATATTCATGATATACGTGTTGTATACAAAATTTTCACGATTAATTCTAGCCTAGTAACACTGTAAGTGGTCATAGTCTATCGTGAATGCCGTTATATGATCTCGTATTTTTAAAAATCAGAAGGACCGCAAAGAAGAAGGTACGGTATTCGTGGAGAGTTACGATCGGAACACCGGATACAACTTATATTTGAGCCGGAAGTACGCCCACCATGGATGGTACGTCGGGATCAAGAAATCCGGAAAACCGAAACCGGGACCCAGAACCGGATATGGTCAAAAAGCCATCCAGTTCCTGCCGCGCCAGGCCAAACCTTCGGGAATGGAATGAAAGCGGTCCGATCAAGCCAATGGTCAAGCGAACCAAACTCAACTTATGCCATGCCTTTAGAATCCATATACCGGCTTACGAATGAAAGGCAATTAAAGAGCGCTAAGTGCGTGGAAAAAGACGTGGACTTAGCTCGTTTTAGTTGACTCCCATTCACATATGCTTAATAGCGCCCGAAAATTCAGAAATTTTAATTGGTTGGCTCAAATATTGAGCACAATAACATTTATAATGGTCATAAAGTAAAGCAAGCGACGCAAAATTGTGATAAAATGCCGTATGGTCAATTAAGAACAATGAATTCAATTCATGAAATTTAGTATAAAATACATTCCCCCAAAAGTATTTTCAAGATTATTTTTAAAGTGCATGTATATAACATTAAAAAAAAAAAATCCGAATGAATGTACTTCTGAAAACTTGTTATTTTTTTAATTAATTATCTTCTGACATCATTACGATCGCGAGTATTTACTTAATAACCATTATAAAATAGTAAGTTTTCATTTGCAATTAGAAATTATGTAAGTTTAAAAAGTCTGAACTACTTTTTAATCAATTTTCTGAAAATTTCAGTTGATATTTCAACGAATTAGATTTTCATGGATTAGGTCACGTGTATACCGGTCTAAAGATCAGCGGCATATGTCAGTATGTAATTATTTCATTCCAATAGAACTCTCCCAGAAAATGAGCGCCGCCTATAGTGCATTTCTAGCATTATTATGACAAAATAGATTGTGAAATTGCCGTTTTTCTTATGAGCATAAATTACAACACAATAAGCGCGAGAAATTAGAAAGGTAACGAAAACAGTGGCTTCGGCAGGGTTCCTCCAGACCTGAAAAACCTGGAAAAATCAGGGAACTTGAAATTGACCTGGAAAAGTCAGAGAAGAATGGTTTTTTTTTTAAAACGTCAGGGAAATTCAACGCAGTCATGGCGATCCAAAATTAATACTTTTACAAGGTTGACTCAGGGCCTATTTTCCGAGTAGAAATTTGCAAAAATTTTCCACATTTTCGGAGTATTGATTTGCAAAAATTTATAACATTTTCAGAGAACAAATTTGGAAAATTTTCTACGTTTCCGAGTACAAATTTGCAAAATTGTCCACGTTTCCGAGAACAAATTTGCCAAATTGTCCACGTTTTCCGAGTACAAATTAGCAAAATTGCTCACGTTTTCCGTGTCTACAATTTTTTTAAATTCTCTAGGTTTTTCGAGTACAAATTTCCCACTTTTTCCGAGCACAAATTTTCAACATTTTCCATTTTTCGCATTTTCAGTTACAAAAATATTTTTCAGAGTCAATTTTGGAAAATGTCAATTTTTCACGTTGTCATTGGTCAGGGAAATTTTTTCAAAACCTGGAAAAGTCAGGGAAGTTGAAAATGAAATTTCTGGGGGAGCCCTGTACGGCTATTTAGCCACTCATTGACACCCCCTACTGTTTTCTCTCGCCAACGCCATTTTTAATTTCCGATCAAAAAGCCACGACTCGTGCAACCGGTTTAACGACGGGTCCAACGCGTTGTTACTCTCTGTACATTTATCTAAAATCCCTATAATTATTTCTTATATTTAGAAAGCCGTAACCAGCAATAAATCGCAATATTTATTTTTAGAATAGTTATTCAATGTGGCAGCCGTACGTATTATACAACTGTTTTAATTTTATACATTGTTTCAAAGTTCTAGCAATTTATTTATAATTTACATTTTGTTTCCACGCAATACATAAGTGTATATTTTACAAAAAAACAACAACGAGGAAAACACGAGAAAAATAATAATTTATAAATTATATCTGGGACTAATCGCTAATTGCACCATTCTTCGATTAGCGCCATCTGCTAATGCAGCTTTAACGAAGCATGGTGCAACCCAGTCAATGTTGATCGTCCATCGTCCGTCTTATAATACTTGTGTTGTATAACGAATATATCGAAATAAATGGAAGTGAGCAGATTTCAAAACGAATTTTGTTGCATCTTTGCATTCAAACTTACCCCCCAAAACCGAAAGCAGACGATTTTATCGATCCGAAGTAGGAACGAAATAATCAACAGCGCTCTTGCCAAAAGCAACACGAACATATAAGAGGAAAAAGATAGCGAGCCATGCATCCCATTTTCAATGATGGTCTACCAAGAATATTCATAAAATCCATACATGGAACCCAACATTTTCCAAACTTATTCGAAATCTGTAAAATTGATTCAAAATTTACGATCATGGGAATATATGATAAACCGAAGTTTATTTTAAATTTGTATAGTGGATTATTTAAAAAAAAAAACAAGTTTGTTAAATGAACAGATTACTATAATAATAATAAGGCTTTATTCCAATAAAGGAAGAGGAATAGAAGGGATACAAGTATCGCTTACATCTACCCAAGGCAGGAATGCATGTTACAAAATCAGTCTTAGAATTCCAAATGTACAAGATTATTCAAGTTTATAAGGCGCAAATTATTGTAAATCAATTTTATAAATAGTCGTTATATTTTTTACAAAATACTGTAAACTAAACAATTTCTCGTTATTTCAGTCGATTTCTCCGACGTCCAATTTGCCTATTTAAATTTATGACTGAAGTTTCATGCCATCATCATTTTCTAAATTTGATGTTTCTCGATTTTATTTACTTTCTTCTACTTCTCAAAATATTCGCGGAATTGAAAATGAGAATTTAAAAAATAGGGAATTGAAAACAAAAATTAACGGAGAATTATTGAACTTTTTATAAAATTATACAAATAAAAAATATACGGAAAATGCAATGGTTCTTCGTGACATCGAGAGATGGCGCCCCGCTCCTTGTGCATAGTAAATTTGGTTTAACCATAACGCTCATATTTGGTGTAAATTTTACTCATGTTATACAGTCGACTCGCGTTTTTCACGAATGTTGAGCCCTACAAATTTCGTTAAGTAGAAAGTTCCTTAATGGGAATGACATGAAATATGAAATTTTCACTCGCCTTTATATTCTTGCGATTTTTTTTAAAAAAATCCTTAACACAATTTTTTTTAACTCTTTAACTTTTCCTAACGGTGCATCGTTAGGAAATCTACATCATTCTGGCGGCGCGTGAGCACTAATCATTTATTTTCTCCATACGATATCTCATAATTACAGTATAAACATCAATTTTGTTAACACGTGTTTATAAATCCATTTTACATGTAGCATATAGGTATTCAACAATTCAACGTGTTTTTTTCATGTAGAAAACATGGTTTTTACACGTAAAATTTACTTGGGATATACTATATGGAAAACAAATGTATACGCTATGTAAAAAACACGTTTGCTACATCTAAACTACATGCTCTCCACATTCGTAACATACCATATTACGTTTATTTTGATGTTACATCGTATATTATATATATACATGTACATATAGGCCTAATTAACATATGCTATATTAAATACCTTTACAGCAAGAAATCCTTAGTGAACATGCGCCACCTAACGGAACTTTATCTACATTGTCAACTTCAGTTGTAGAGGTAATTTTCTCACTCTCCAACTTCTTGCCAACTTGGCAAGTCCGAACTCCAACACATTTGGGGAAATTTCCCGTTCCCCGGAAGGAAAACAGCGAAAAGATTACCCCAGTATGAAATTACTCAATATGAATAAATTGAGTGTGAAAAATGAGCATCGATCACCGTCGATTGGTTTTGAAATTTACTTTTTTTCGAGACTCGTTCAGGGGTCGTCCATATAAACGCCGTGTCCTCCATCGATTTATGGAAATGTAAACGTGAATTTTGCACGCTTCGTCGCCATTTTCCGATGCTAAGATGGCGGCGCTCCGACTTAATTGGAGGCGCCTTTCCCTAAATAGATCCTCTCTCGCCTCGTTGGGTGTTTTTTCTCTCTATAGCTTTTGTTTTTATCGTCATTTCAAATGGATTT
Source organism: Megaphyllum sjaelandicum (assembly GCA_034698745.1). Classification (NCBI taxonomy): domain Eukaryota; kingdom Metazoa; phylum Arthropoda; class Diplopoda; order Julida; family Julidae; genus Megaphyllum; species Megaphyllum sjaelandicum. The sequence continues at coordinate 873 of JAQGBX010004715.1, read as the reverse complement.
CATTCTCGCGCTAATTGCAAATAATCAAGCGCCTAAGTAATTTATTTCGATAGCATCTCGTAAATTTGCATAACGTTTGACCTATGTGCGGTGCAAATTGCTGCGACGAAAAGCAAGGGACCCACAGCTAGGCCGACGTTAATCTAGTTTGGAAAAAAACGAGAGATAAATACGTATATGAAAAAAAAAAAATGAGATTTCACGGCGAGATAGGGAAACGCGAAACCCATAAATAACCCATTTATATCTCCATAATGAAGCCCATTAAACAGGCTGCATTAGAGCAAACGCTTCGAGGCCAAACTTAATTCGCGCGCATTCACTTCCGATGGAAATTATCGGCAAAAACAACGCTCGCCGAGGCCCTCATCGAGCACTGACCACCCATGGTCAACCATCAAAACGATACGATGGACGAAAGACGGCCACATCAAACGTGGATGAAATGATTTCACGAGTATTTACCACGAAATAATCGGTCATGAAATGCGTACAAAATATACATTGGATGTACATCGATATACAGTAAAACCTGTTAAAGAGTAACCACCAAAAAAAAAAAAAAATGCTATGTTGGTCACTGTACACAGGTGGTCACTATACAAAGAATGCTTAAATTAAATATAATGAACATGTACACTGCACGTAGTAAAAAACCACAAAACCAAAAAAGTATCGAATCATCATGTCCAAGGGTTAAAGCAAGATGTAACCTGACTCATCCGTTAACTGGTCGCTTTTTAAGGTACATTGGCAATGTAAAAATTGCCAAAAAAAGACAACTCACACTGGTCACTGTACACAATAGACAGGTGGTCACTATACGGAGAATTTTTATGAAGGAAATGTACACTAGAAAAAACAAAACACTAA
>JAQGBX010004714.1:0-14837 GCA_034698745.1 Megaphyllum sjaelandicum | reverse complement strand
CCTTAAATGGTGAGAGGACGATCAACGGTGAATTCCCAGTACAGTTTGATGACGATATTTGTGTTTTCAAACTTGTTTAACAGTTTAAAGCAAATATTTCTAGTGAAAGTTGACTTTATAGCTAACATCCCTAGACACTGTTGATGTGTGTAGTTTTGTTTCCAAATTTATTCATGAAACCTACCGGGACTTGATCCTGCAACCATCCATTCTTGGATACCTCATGCTACCACTCTGGTATCTCGACTCGCTTCAGAGAGCATTACTAGTTGTGCTTTTTCCTAAGATATCCTCACACAGAGTATCTATAAGCACCTTTAGAAATACCATTAAGTGTTTTTAAATACCAAAATATTTTTAAACACCTCGATATACCTCAAAATTTCTCAAAAGAGACAAGCAAATACCTTTAAGTGTTAAAAAACACCTATTTTCACCATTATTTCTTAGAGTGTAGGAGTCCAGGTCCACATTAAATTGATTAACGCTAGATGGTCAATGTAATTCTATGTGAAAGAATTTTTAATAAAGCGAGAAAGTGAAGCCGCTTTTTTTCGACTAATTATACTTACTGATATCATTAAAAATACCAATTGTTACCGTTTTCCAGGGGCGTTCAATTTCACGAAATGCTTGATTGACTTATTTTCAATACTACGCGATGAAGCAGCTAAAAGTATACGAAGTTTTTCACGTTCCCAATCCTTTTGTTATGATAACAAAAAGCGATCATTTTATAATTTTATTACAGGGACGGGAACTGCCTAAATGTTTCTGGTAAACTTTCTTAATCCTCCATCATCAAATTTTAATTACTTAGACTGTATTATTAATTACATTTATATCCAAGAGGTACATTTTCAATTTTTTTTTCAAAATCTCTTTCAAAACAATACATTGTTTTTAGGCTATGCCATTGGATTTCCTCGCTTTTCTGAATTTCGTCCCAAATTCAACCAGTTGATAATGCTTTATTTAGAAAAAGGTTTGTAAAATTTTATTTTGGGGGATTGCCAACATTACAGCGATGCAAATAATTTGTCAAAATAAAGTTTTTTCGATGAAATGGTGTAATTAAAAAATTATTCTTCCAAATGGAAAACGATTTGTCCGACATTAAATTGAGATATTTGCAAAATTTAAAAAAGTTCACATGTATTTAAAAAAGGCATCCCATGTGCTATATTTTTAATTGTTTTTTTATGACTTGATGAATATAAATCGAGACTTTTACAATTTTACAAAAAAACAACATTGTACTTGTGAATGAATCATGTCATATGAATGATATGATAAATAATTGTGAGCTATTGATGTTAAGATGATCAATTGTTAACTATATATCCAAAAAATAATTGCTATCGTTGATCGTTGAAATCATTGGATAATTACATTATTGAAACTTCTATCAAGAAGTATCCTTTCAGACACATTTTGAATATAGATGTTCGTTTTTGCTGGGCTATAGGTTTTATGGATCGTTTGTGGAAAACGTGGTTTTCTGACCACGCTGATCAGCGCCAAATGTCGAGTAAACCAGTAACATTTGCTCAGTTTACCAGTGTGTTTATCCTGCTGGGATTTGGATTGCTGTTGTCCATCGTCTTTCTTGTCATCGAAATCGTTTACTTTAGATGCTTCGGAACACCTCAGAGTAAAATGAATTTATGGAAGAATGCTAAGCTTTTTATTAAATATCGAGGTAATAAAGTAGGCCCAACTCTGTTTATTAATGGTGTTTATGTTCCAGAGTATCATGTTAAATATCACCATAAAAGTGGTTGGCTAGTATGGAAAAAATAATCGATTCTGTTTCGATACAGTGAAAATCGCTTAATTCGATCACGTTGGTGCCAGCTATTTTGACCGAAATAAACGACTGACCAAAATATATTGAAAAACGTATGTACTTACATGTTTAAAATATTTAAAAAAAAATAGTTGTATAAGGCATGTTTGATATTTTCTGTTTGCTGCAACGGCTGAAATTTAATTTTCTAAAATACGATGAAAACCACTAGAGTACAGCCGTTACTACGTTTAAATGCCTTGTCTAAATGTGTCCGTACTTATACGAAACATGCTCAAACTCGTTTTGCACGTTTGCGTCATGTAGGCGCGTGGACAATATGATCGTTTTAGGTGATGATACGACCGGATTAAGCGGATTTTTTTGCATAGGGCAGCTTAGAGTTAATCCATCCTGACTATTTTAAACAGAATGAAATGGCTGACTGAAATTAAGCGTAATAGAGTTAACAGGCACTGTTATTCAAAGAACAAATTTCCACAACATAAATTTAAAAAATAATTTAGTTGTATATAAAAGCCACCCTATATGGAACAAAATGCTTTTTGTAAAACTATTTTTCCTCTGGGAAATAAAACTATAAAATATTTCTGCGGTCTAAATTATTGTACCTTATAAATACCGTCTTATGCGTATATGTAGAAAATGTAACGCAAATCTTATCGCAACAATACTTAACTCGGTTAATTTTTAACATTTAACATATCACTGCGTATAAGTGTGTTATATATTGTTCACAGTAGCCTATATGAGAACATTCTTTATAGTGAACATTTGTGTGCCTGCACAATTTACATTGCAATAATAATCGTTAACATCTAGATTAAAGATAACATTTGTGTTTTAGTTCAACTAATTTTATAAATTTGTCTTGTTCAGTATTTTGAATAGCTTAAATTAGTGTGATTAACACAAGTTTGGATTTGTCCTAATACGTTTTTAATTATTGCACAGAAATGGTTTAAGAATTAAACTTAAACTATACTTTTTAACGTTTCTCACCTAATTAATCCTCAATTAACCCTTTTCATTTTTTCATTGTTTTGTATTCAGCATAAAGAATTTGTAATGCTGTTTACTGATTTCAATTAAAATTAGACACTGTTCAGTACTTGTATGTATTTTCTTCTTTCTTAATTTCAACTTATTTCGACTCGTTGTTCTTGTGATATGAAGAAGCTAATTCCATCTAATGGTGCGTTTTATACTACTGTTTTTAATACTTATGTAATTAACGTAGATTAACAATTGGCTAACTTTTCCAAACTTTGTTGATGGATCTTAATTTTTCGTTAATTTCGATAAAACATTTCTCATATTTTGTTTTAAATCTCAGCAAATTTAGAAATATTTAAAAATTAACAGGCGTTTTATACAATATAATCAATCTCTAGAAGGATAAAAACACGATGTTATATAGGGTTTTAACAAAATTTCTGAACAAATTTCCATGTACTCTATAGCGAGGCTCAAAAGTCTGTTGGTCCCACTAATCTCCATAATAAGTGCAATGATGTCGTTATTATGTGTGTTAGACATATTGCAAATGTTTTTTTTTTAATTTGGAAATTTATTTTTCAAAATTTGTCATTAAATTAATGGCAAATTTTAAAAAATAATTTCTCAAATTAGAAAAAAAAAAGATTCGCAAATATGTTTAACACGCATACTACTATTGTCTGAAATTAATTAATTTTACTCCATTAATAGTTCATCTTGTATTAATCTTTAATATTTTCGAGTAAAAACATCAGCTGTTTACTAAGGTAAGAATTATGATCAAGTCTGATCAAGTTTTAATAATTATGCTAAGTATGGCAAATTATACCCCAATTAAACAAATATTGCATAATTATTTCTCTACTTGCTGGAAGGCCCTGCTTTGCCGAGGCTGTTCATCGTTTCTGTGATAGACATACCAGGCAAATCTTAAAAATTGTATGACAAACATTGTTAAAAAACTAAGCATGTGAATTTCTGTTAACATTGTCGAGTGGCGTTAGCAAAAGTTGGCTTTACTGAATTTTTTTTTATAATTTCAAATGATTTTGTATTACCAGAGTAACTGGTTCGTCTTTCAGGTAAGCCTGATAGGCCTAGCCCAGAAACGAAAAACAGCCTGGGCAAAGCCGGACCTTTCAGCTAGTTTCCCTACACTACGTTTCTTAATGCTGTTTTATTATTGATTAGGGCTACTGAAAAAGTAGGTTTACCTAACATACTTTCACTCTAATATTTCATACATGCTTCCTATGTCAAGAATATTTCTCCTCAAGCATTACATAGCATTACTTTTGCTCATAACTCTAAAATGCACCGCTTCCAACCTAACGCTGTTTCATACATGTCTTTCTCAGCTTATTATTTTCAAATTCTGTTGCATACAGGAGGTGTGAAAGTAAATGAGAATAGCATGTATTCGACACCGTCGGCTTGGAAATAGTTCGTTGTGGAAAAGCGAGTGAAACTTTTCTCATTTGAGTGATTGAACTGCCTTACACACTTAAAATTAGTGAGTAAAGATGGAGTCCGAGAAGATATTGGGTCGATTAGCAGCTTTTTTAACTGTTAGAGGCATTTCAGGAGTGGAGAACCTTGACGTGTTAAAGACAGAGGCGTGTTAACCCATAGTAAGGCCTCAAGGCTTTAAGCTTCTTTGGTTCCGTTAGAAGACGTGGAAAATGTGGTAAATTTGAATGTGGCATACATGAAAAATGTGGCAAGATAATAGTCAGATAACGTGGAAAATTGTGTAAATGTGCACATGGAAAACATGGAAAGTTACGCAGATATGTACTCCGAAAATGTGATAAATTTTGCAAATTGCTATTCGGAAAATGGAACCTGAGCTAAACATGAAGAAGTAATAAACTTGGATCGCCATAACAGCGTTTAAATTCCCTGAATTTTTAGAAAGAAACCATTATTCCCTAACCTTTACAGGTCATTTTCAAGTTCCCTGATTTTCCTAGGTTTTCAAGGTATGGGGGAAACCTGCATTGTGTCCGTAAATTAACATGACGTGGCAAACATTAAAAATGTTGCTAGATAATACTCAGCAAATGTAGAAAAATGTGAAAATGTGTAGATGGAAAATGTAGAAAGTTATGCAGATCTGTACTCCAAAAATGGGAAAAATTTAACAAATTGCTACTTAAAAATAGGCCCTGAGCTAACCATAAAAAAGTATCAAATTTAGATTGTCATAACAGCACTTAATTTCCCTGACAGTTTCAAAAGAAACCATTCCTCCCTGACTTTTTCAGTTCATCTTCAAGTTTTCTGATTTTTCCAGGTTTTCCAGGTATGGGGGAACCCTGCATTGTGTCCCTGAATACACCTATCACCCATCTATCCCCAACATGTTGGATCTTGGCATGTGAAAAACATGTTGTGTGAAAAACATGTTGTGTGAAAAACATGTTGCAAATTAACTCTCAGAAAACGTGGGAAATTGTGTAAATGTAAACATGGAAAGGTATGCAGATCTGTACCCTGAAAATGTATGAAGTTTTGCAAATTGCTACTCGGAAAATGAGCCCTGAGCTAACCATGAAGAAGTATAAATTTGGATTGCCACTTTGGATTTTCCACTTAGTGAAAACTGAAACATTACTTGAAGGTTCATCATATTAGCAGCACATATAAGAACTTTGGCATGCAAAATGTTTAAAATTTTAATTTATTATTAAACTGCACTACTACTTCTTCAGAAGTGACACAATTCGAAAAATTGTCAATAGCACAATGAGTTTTATATGTAGTAAAAACTACTACGCTGGCGTACTATACATTTAGGTCATTTGATGAATGCGATTTTAATACGTACTTGATTTCTTCTGACGCTACGCAGAAGTCTTGAAGCCTTGAGTGTGATATATAGGTATTTTAAATTCCAAACATTTAAAAAAATATTAAAAAAAATCATTTGTCTTTGATACACTATTTCATAAAGGTACATGCAGCGATTATAACATTAATGTCAAAAATTAACCTATACATAAGTTAATTTAAAAAATATATTACCTGCAAAACACTAGTTTCATTATTGGCGAGCATGATTGTAACTAAACAAGTAGTGGGCCGTAATGCTAAACAAACTTGATTTAAAAAAAAGTATTATAACTTCCAGATTTATTTTCTCCTTTGAAGTATTTCTCGTCTAAATAAGGCTAATTATATTTATACAATATTTACAAATCGCCCTTCCATCAATTCTCCAGAATGTATCTATTGTAACTATTGTTCTTTAAACTCAAAATAAGCCAAAATTCTTCCAAACATTTGCAAACTGGAGGAAATAAGAAAACGTTTTGATGTTAATTTGTTTGCAGTGGTTTTAAAGAACACAAATTTATGTAAACAACATGGCAAATACAGATGTGAACAACGTGCAAACACTTTTTTTAATTGTAAAGCCAAGTATAGATCAACGAAACAGTGTTTCCGCACAGTTTCTACAAAATGTTTGTCAAGTTTTTTTTACAGGAAAAAAATCTGGCAGAAAATATTTTGTTGCAAAACACTAGCTGTTTAAGACATGATTTTACCACCCATCATCCATTGTTGATTCAGATTAAAGGAAAAAAATGTTTACGAAACATTCTGATCAAGGCGCTTCTGTACTAGGGAACAAAACGGATGTTGCAGTCGTTTGTTTATGACTTTTGTTTGGGTCTCATTATCTACATATTTCGTTTATCAAGTTTTGCCCCAGATTTCTTTAGATTAAAGTGTTAATTTGGCATAGTCGCTTTGTTTCCTATAAACAGGTTTCAGCAGCAACAGATGCGCAGAAACAGGTCTTGGCACCGTTTTCAACAAAATAAAACAACTGTACTGAAGAAAATAAGGGTTTGGAACAAATCGTATACAAATTTTGTATTTTTTAAAAAAGTTTAATATTTTTAAAAGAAAAAAAACTGCAAAAAGTATTTACAAAAACTTCGGTACTTAATTGTTGGTTATATCGACTATACCGACCCCGGAAAGCATATAAGCTGTGCAGGGAAACATCAGTAACAGTATGTAAAATGTGATTTTCAATGTTCTATCACCTAAATGGGGGCTGCGCCCCCAAACCCCGCTGGCCTAACCTAACCTAAACTGGTAACTATTTAAATTCAACTATCGAATACCGGCTTTTTGATTTTAGATAGTTGGATTTAAATATATTGTTACCAGTTTAGGTTATGTTTCCCTACATAGCTTCTATGCTTTCCGGGGTTGGTAGTCGATATAACCGACAAGAACCAGAACTTCTTGGAAAACAGTACATTGTTCATAAACAAGAAGAGTATCAGTTCTTGGTATCCGGTTTTTTTTATTTTACCTATAGCTTCGACATGTGGTGACCATTGACTGACCAGTCAATTATCAGCCTGTACGACGACGAAGGCCAATATGAGTCTTGCACTTCGCTATGTGGCGAATTGCCCGAAGTACAGTAGATGTAGGTTACTTTTAGGTTCATCTGGGTCCAGTAAAGTAAGCCATTTTCAACACGAAAAGGATTAAACAAGATCTCGCATTGTCTGGAAGTATTTTACTTTGGGAAAACGTATCCGGTTAAGATACTTATATGTGTTTCATCGCTATATAAACAAAGCTTAAAGGCATACAAACACAAATTGCGCATAATTTTATGGAATTGTCTTTATTCAATAAGTTCTTACAATTTAAAGACATTTAAACACAGTGATAAACATCCATACATGTTTTCTCTTAGCTTAGGGAAGCTTACTTTTTCTATTATATATCTAGCATTTATTTGTAAATAAATTTTGTACATCACATCGACTCTAAAATCAAAATAAAGATTATAAGAAGATATTGGTAAATGCTTCATACAAAGAGTTTAACGTATACAGTCTGGTATAATCATTTCTTTGCAGTTGGGTTTTCAATTATCCTAGCATGCTTCAACAGCTTGAAGCTCATCTTTAATATTATTTGCAATCAATGTCGCTTTCACTTTTTTAAGACTGGCAGCGTTCAAGGTTGTTTGGCGTGAATAAACGGATGCAATGACTATAAACAATATAGTGATGGTTCAATCATTTAGTTAAAACTTACTTAAATAATTTCTTAATATAAAATAAAATATTTCTATCATTGCTCTTACATCTGTGGTGTGTTACATTAGTTTCACAAATAACATCAACCAAGGTATTTTCATCGCCTGCCAAAATAGTACCAGTTCTGCTAATGTTGCTTTCTGATGCATCAGTGGTATCTGCAAAAGTCAAAAGTTTTAAAATATTTTGTCGGAAAGCAATTTTTAAAATTCAGCCTGAAATAATCCTATACGAAGTGTGTTTATTTATAAAATAACATTACTAAAAAATTACATTTCAAAGACACCATTCTTGGATTGTAAAGTACAGTATTACCTTTCCGAATTGTAAACTTTCCAGGTTGACCAGAGATAGGTGAAGCATGTATATTTATCGATGTTGGTTGGTCGCTAAAAAACCCAAGATTCAAGTCATTAATTGCAACATTTGTTCCCTTTAATATCACAGAAAAACCTTATTAATTGCATTAATAATGTCTTATAGTTCATTTGTATACTAACTTCTTTATCGCAGATATCACTAATTCATAGCTTTCATCAGATTTTAATGTGATGGTGTTTTTCATGCATTTGATTGTTCCCTTTTTCTCGTAGCCGCTCTTTACAACATAAACCCCATTCCATTCTCCGACAAGCTGGGAAATCTTGAAACATTATATAAACAAGTACATGTGTTAAATATAAAAGTTCCATCAGAGTCAAGTGTCTAATTGGCCAAAGTTTTACTTGCTAACCTCTCGACCCTAGGTATCGTGTTCAATTAACAGTATTAGGGGTCATCCATAATTTACATTCACTGCCAAGAAATGAGGAAAGAGGAGGTTCTTACTGTGTACACGATTGTCTACCCTGGAGGGGGGTATATAAGAAGTGTACAGATGGACACATACGAACATGGATTTGGACGATACTTTTGATAATTTAATTTATTATTAACTGAAATATTAATTAGGAATCATCCATAAGGACGTCCTGTTTTTTCAGGGTTTTAAGACTACCACCCCCTGTCGTCCTTTATCTTTTTTTATGTAATCCCACTCCCCCATGTCATGTTTAATTTTGAAAACAACTTGTTGATTACATAAGCCATTTTTAATTGGTTATTTATCAATTTTTATATTGATAATATTACCATTAGTAAAAATCATAGCTATGACCTAATATGAGTGCCGTATGCTGCACTGTAAAAAAAGTTTGTCTTAATTTAAGTTTATTTCGTTGTAGACTATTTCAAGCCTTAACACGTCTTCAATAAGATGTGTAATAATGCTTGAAGTAGTCTACAACGAAATAAACTTAAATTAGGACAGAAAAATTTACAGTGTATGTTCACACATGCACTGTAAAAACACAGTCTTATTTTAAGACGCATTTTCCATCTTAAAACTGCTGAAAAAAAATTAATAAGAAATTTTATGTGTCTTATATTGCTCAAGCAGTGATTTTCAGAAATGGTTTTGTATCTTGATAAATGAAGTAAATTGTTAGTGACAACATACATAAGGAATATTCCAATTTTGAAAAAAGGGCAGTTTTTAAACTATATTTTTTTCTTCTATCTTAAATTAAGACACTTGAAATTCAAACAAGATCTGACGTCACCATTAGCTTTTCGTTTCAACTACACATTAGGCATAGAACCTACATTGAAAAGAAATAGTACATTTTAAATGCTTCAGTATAAGACCTTCGATTCGTCTTCTTTACCATTTTTATGACACGTCTAAAAGGAAATTATGGGCACTGTCCCCATGGATGATACACTGTAAAAAATGTGTCTTTATTTAAGCTTTTTTCATTGTAGACTATTTAAAGCCTTATTAAACGTCTTATTGTAACCAAATAAGTCGCAAAACCTGTCTTATTTCTCCTGATCAGAAGAATTAAGACAAGTTTTGTGACTTAATAAGTTTCAATAAGACGTGTAATGAGGCTTTAAATAGATAGTCTACACAGAAAAAAGCTTAAATTCAGGCAATTTTTTTTTACATTGTAGGTCGCTGGATCAAATCCAGGTAAGTTCCAAGACAAATTTAGAAATTTATACAGTCTTGACATGTTATATGCAGACTCGATTCGGTCATTTAAATGCATTTTGAAATTTAAAGAAATAAGACACGTTTTGTGACTTATTTAGTGTCATTAAGACGTGTAGTAAGTCTTATTTTTGTCTACAACATAAAAACGGATAAAGTGTATTAAGTAAGGGTTCCATTTTTTACTGTGTGGGTGTGGTCCTTTTGATTGCTAGTCACACTGTAAAAAATCGATGTCTTAATTTAAGACACTTTATCCGTTTTTTTCGTTGTAGACAAAAATAAGGCATATTACACGTCTTTTTTGGTGTCTGAAACTAAATAAGTCACATTAAGTGTCTTATTTCTTCTTATTTCAAAAAACATTTTATAATGCATTACCCAAATCATTGAAATGCATTAATTAATAAAAAATATCAAATAAATTAATAGCCTGTAGACTTTTAACCATCGAATTGAATCTGCATATATCCACTCAGTCTCAATTTCTAAATTTGTCTGGGGACATACCTGGATTCGATCCTGCAACCTATCATTCATGGGGACAGTGCCTTATCCACTGTTCTATTTAGAATTACTTCTCAAGAATTCTTACAATGAATTCTTATTTATGATGTCACCAACACCTTACTTTATTTATTAGGATACATTTCATGTCTGAAAATGGCTGCTACAGCAATATCAGATGCATAAAATGTCTTATTATTTTTTTCCAGCAGTTTTAAGATGGAAAATGCGTTTTGAAATAAGACTTTGTTTTTACAGTGCATCTTTTTCAGACGAGAGTTTAAACTGAGGTGCCGTGTAGATCCCGTTTCTCAATGAACTTAAAGATCCTTATCGGGAGTGGAATTTCCAGTTTTGTAAGGAGAATTTAACTTTTTAAGTGCATAAAATGCTATTGACGCTTAGCCTTCGTTGAAGAAAAAAGCTAACGTTAAATATCCACAACAAACCAACCTTAAATTGTTCACAAGTAATAATTTTGCGACATTCTCAACGATATTCCTTGTAGACATAATCAATCTTATATTTAGCTTACAGGTACTTTCATGTAAGATTATTAAAATTATGAAAAGAAATGTTCAAGTTTTTAACTGATTCCATTTCTGAAATCAAACTATCCGTTGGTGATATATGCACATAGCAATTTACATATTCCAATTCAATTCACCTCAGTACCCTATCAGTAAATGAATACCATGTGGCCGGAAGGTGTAATCCATCAACCCAAATTATTTGGTAGTTACCACTTCATTATATTGAGCCCAAACATCATGGTAAAATTGAATTTCGTGAAGCCTAAGGCTATCCTTTGGAAGAGATCGCGAATTCCAACGTCTAATTTCATGCAAGAAATAATACCAATAGAAAGGATCCGAATGGGCTCGGAGTTCCATAAGTGGATTGAAATGACAGGTTTCACCACCTTGGCGGTTACGTTTGAAGATTCCCTCCACCATTATTACTTTCAATACCAGTCAAATTAAATTTTTCAAACAGGCCCATGCATTGAGCCTCCAGTCTAAATCGTAATGAATCCCACTGAAGACACATGATTAATTGGGTATAACGCTGTTGTCTCGCTGATATATACCGGTGACATAATGCAGTTATATAATTAATAAAAGTTCATAAACAATTTTCTAAATTGACTTTTGCGCTCCAAGCAATAATATTATTTGTATTTTGTAATAAACGCACTTGTTAAAGGTTTTTTTTATTTTGCTTTGCATTTAGTAAAATACTATTTCTTTCATATCAGATGCATGCAGTACTGAATGCATGGTTAGCTTAAAATAAAGTGAAATTTATATGTAAGTGGTATTTTACGATTTTCATAGCTGAGAAATATTTATTACCTTGTTTTAATATTTTAATTAAGTTCGATTTAGTATTGATCAAGCACTTATTAATTTACAATTCTGTTTTCTGACAATTAAGACTTGCAGTTTTAGTAATGTAAAACTTTCAGTTGCTAAATAATCGTCCAAAAAATAAGGTGCAATTATTGATAATTTAATATAGGCTACTAAGTGAATGTAAATTATAGATAATCATTAATACATATGGCATGCATGGAAATCAAGTGCAAGTATTGCTGTATATATTCTCTAAAATAAAATAGCACCAAAATAAATTATTTACGTATTACTCCTTATTCTTAAATCATGAAACTTCAAGTAATGAACAAAAAGGAAGTTTAATTTCCACAAATTGTAGTCTAAATTCTTAAAACAAAATATTCCAAAGATGCAGTCGCAAAAAACTTGATTAATTACATTAGGATGCATAAAATAAAGTAGGCTACATGTAAATCACCTTAAAGCCATTCGTTAGTGAAACATGTAGGCTTGAAGTCAGGACAGTTTCCTGGCAGCGTTGGAGCAAATTTCCTTTCTGCAGTGTCGGGCTTTGCGTAGACTATAGCTAAAGAAACAAGCAATATACGAAATATAATCAATGAAGACATAGTTATGCCTTTACTAGGTAAGATTTCACACAGGAGGATTTTCTGTTTAGGTAATGGTGAGTTATACGGCATGTCAGCCCATTTTATAGAAGTTTAGTAAACCACAAGTTGAACGCATAAAAAACAAATTCAGAATACAATAATATTTGTCCTCCAATCAAATTTAAGCAATTAAGGGATTTGAAGGTCTCCTACTATTAAATTAAGTGCTTCTAATGTTAACTATGAGAGAGTTTTAGCAAATCGTTTAAAATACATGTATGTTTAAATCATCGAGTGCGTATCTTAACTCAACCAGCAATTAAAACTAGCAATGTGCGAGAATTGAGCCAGCTTTGATCATTTTTACGTGTAAACGATATTCAATTTAAACGTGTGACTAGAGCGAAGGACATGATACAAATGGATTTATCAGGTCAATTAAGGTTAAAACACATACTATGCCTATATTTTGTCACATTGTCCTTCTTCGTAGAAACATATGCGTTGCCAGTGAAATACTTTGCATCAAATCGCATTAAACATTAATGATAGTTAACTTGCTAAAGCAAATGGAAGGACCAATTTTATAATGAAAAAGAATACGTTCTTTTTTTTACAATGAAAATGATGGTTAACATATATGGGGAATAAGTTGTGGAAATATTTTTTATTTGCTCAAAAAACTTGATGGCCATTTTTATTAACGTTGGTATGGTTTTAAGATTATCATAATTCATACATATCATAAATAAAATTTCTTGTAAACAATTTCCATTTATTTTTCCAATCCATTTATTAGTCATCTATGAAAACAAACAAAAAACAGCGTAATAATAGTGCTTATATCTTGTTGAGAAATATAATCGTAAATTTGAGCACTTGACATTTATGTCTCTTAATCATCGAATTTTTTTAATGTATTTTATTAAAATGTGAATTTTAATGCAAGGTTTGTTTATTGTGATGTGTTATTTTATGGAAACTGTTTACAGTAAGTGGTTGCTGATGCATTGCTTTGAATATAAAAATGCTTTTATAATTATAAATTCAGGATGACTATGTCTTATATTTTTATGATGTGCAAGTGTCTGATGTACGTTGGTTCAATGTTCTTGTATTAACGTTTAAACAGCAATTTAATATTTCTGAATCAAGTGAAATCGCACGTATTGATATTTAGCTTAGGATAATGAGTACTAGAATTTGCAATTGAGTCTAATGTAATGGAATGGAATTGAGTCATATATTTGTTGTTTACAAAATTCCCTAGGTGTATTCTTAGAATCAAAATAGAAAATTATTTAAGAATTAAAAAAATAGAAAATTACACGAAGGAGCTATAGCTGAGACATATTTTCAAATTTATTTATCAGAAAAAAATAACTAAAAATGCTACGAAAATAATGTACCTTTCAAGTTAGGATTTCATCTGAAAATTAAAACAAAATACGGTCCTTAAGGGGGAATATTGCTTTTTCTGTAGAAATTGTCCCGTAACTGCACGTTGTTTTTTTAATCAAATTATTATTTAATAATTATTGAAATTGTATTAATATTTTTAATTCATAGAGATTTTAATAAACATATTGTCAGTGGCTGGTTAGAAATAACAACATATTTTACCTCAACTCCCTACCACTTGATGAAAATAAAACTTGTAAAATTATTTTAATTGTGTCCAATAAGCGCCCTAAGGAACCGGGAAGCCCTATGGTTTCTAGCATTGATTCTCATTCCAATCCATTAAATCTAGCTTTATACTATTTTTATATTTATTTATAATTTAATTTGGCAAAATTTTTAAAAATTGAAGAGACTTTAAACGACAGTGAGTAAACGGTGAATGTAAGCCTACCTGTTTGTTAATTTTAAATGCAAGAGCTGGACAAGAAGTTTTTAATTTAGCTTTATATATTTATTTTTACTCAAAATTTCTGAACAACAGGTTTTTTATTTGCTTGTGATGATAATTAATTAAACTGGATTTGGGTTTTAACACACGAAGTTTAAATGAATGATTGCATTTAGAGTTAATAATTAATGCATAAAGCGATTCTATGTGACACACATTCTTCTTAATCGAATTAAGCTTTATAAATTAATTATTTGTCGCCTAGCTCGGAAAATTAAAGAAAATCAAGGCCCTGCAGTTGTTCATCTTTAAATTAACTTGGCATCTATTTTTTTCTTCCTAACGATATAAGTATCAGCCTGAATTTAGATTTTGTTTTCTAGACGATCACCTTCGAATCACACCAACCGAAATTAGTATTTTATACTCATCAAGTGATGAGATTCACTGTGCGCATTATATTCTTCTATGTATACACAGTTTAGCACAGTTTAGCATGAAAATTGCCCGGAGCCACGTGATTCAGATCTACTCTACAGTAGAACCTGTCTAAAATCAACCCTTGTAAAATCAAATCCTCTCTAAAATCAAAAAAATATGCTGGTCCC
>JAQGBX010004713.1:0-14842 GCA_034698745.1 Megaphyllum sjaelandicum | reverse complement strand
GAAGCAGGCGCAAGAAGACTTTACAGACTTATGCCTCACCTTGTAGCAACACCCGGTGTACACTTTTTGGGTGAGTCGAATTCGCCATTACACACAACCACCTCTTGAAAAGAAGTGAGAAAACCTGCGCAACTCACTCGATCCTGTAACATCAGGATGACGCAATAGGAGTGGACTCCTACAACCAAAATATGTTTTAGATCCCTCATTTTACTTCCATCTGAAAGTAGGCGTTTCATCAATTCGCGCAGCCAATCAGTAAACGGGAGTGCGATGACATTCTTGGTTGCTCAAGAATATCGATATATATATATATATTGCCTCGTATGTGACGTCCTTTAAGAAAAATATTTCGTCATTATCCCTTTCTTAGGCAAATTAATATTTCATCATTGATTCTTTCTTAGGGTAAACATGTCATAATTGCCCACCCCTTAAGGGCAAAGATTTCATCAGTGTCCTTCCACCCATAAAATCGATCAAAAATAATATACATGTATTAAAAATTGATCTTTTATTATAAATTATTGAAGTAATTTGGAATCAACCAACCCAAGCATAAAATAAGTCAAAATTATACTTTGAAAATTAAAATTTTATAAACAGCTATTGCATGTAAAGTATTTATTTTACAATCAAAATATAGTTGGACAAAAGTATGGATCTTTATGCTTAGGAGGTGTCCCCTATAGCAGCCAATTGCGCCCCCTTCCAATTTTCAATTCCTCCCCAGTGGGAAATACTGCGCACTTTGTGAATCAATGGTATATATCAAACAATGTTACTCGGATACCCTCGGATATTACAAAGTGAATTTTCGAGTTCCCAAGCTGTAATTCGTTAAAACGAATTTGTTTAGGCATACAAATTAAACATTTTATATAGAATTTTTCGTCATTAAATAACTAGTAATTATGATTATATTTAAATTTATAATTCTCCACGAGTTTTAGCAAAGATTAAAAAAAAAGCCACGTTTCCAAATAATTTAAAAGGTTTTTCAACAGTTAACGAAGATAAATAAGTAATTTCCCGCACGTCAATTTTAAATTCCATTGATTTTTTAAAAATTTAAATTATTATGGGAAAATTTGTGAATCTAAAAATTCCCATTTCCATGACGGAACGCAGAAGGAATCCAATAAGAAAAATTTTAACTATATATGAATACAGAAAATAACCGTCATTTTAGATCGTACAACACAACTAGAAAGAGCAACAAAGGAATAAATTTCTTGATTTTTCTGCAGGCATCAAAATGACTAAAAAACAAACAACAAAGATATTTAGTCCACTTTGATTTGTGTCTTTCTTTGTCCTAGTTTTCAGTTTATGGATAAGCGATCCTGCAGGCTCGAATTTTCTTCCTAACCAGCCACATGTACATGTAGATCAACACAAGTTTAATCCTAACCAGGTAGACAACGAGTGCTAAAACCAGCAGCTTTTGCCTACTCAATAAATCAACATTGCGGTACTAACCAATTAACACGCGATAAATATAGGTGTGGTTTTTATTAACATTCGTCTTTTGACTGCGAACAATTATGGCACATTCAATTCGAGAATGGCAGTTTCGATCCTAACCAGTCACTAAACGAGAAAAGTAGGTCTGGGTTTTTATTATTTTGAATGCTAAAGAAAAGTAATAAGTGAAGGCTAATCAATAATGTGGGTGATAAATAGTTATAGGGGTACTGAGTAGCCTGGAAGCCCGGAAGTCACGTGTGCAAAAGGAATGCATTAATTGGTTTAAAAACTGCAATAATATTGAGTTCAATTTTTGCTAAACCAATTGGCGCGTGGAATTTGCACAGGTTACTTAACTGCGAAAGTGATACTTTTAAAGCCTGTGTCTGAGTACCCCCAATGCGTTCTTATTATCGCTTTGCCTAAGTCTAGCAAACAGTACATGTAATCCTAACTATACAGGGCATTGTAAAACAATGAGTTGTGAAATATGTGAGATACGAATTACAGTAAGAATATGAATGTTAGTCAAATTTAATTTTGCGAAAGATCATGTCTGACATTATTCAATGACTATAAGGTCATTTCCGCCAAATGTATACAATTTTTTAATTTCACAAAAACTTGTAAATTTCGAATTCATATCCCTATTATTTCACCCTATACGAACCAAAACAACCGAAATACTGTATGTGGATTGTGGAAGACCTTTTCTGCTAATTTTAATTTGGGACTTGTTCTTCTATAGATCAGTGTTTCTCAAGCTTTTTACCCCTGCGACCCGGTGATAATAGTTAAAATATTTTCAGACCGGCAAAAATAGGAAAAGAAAAAAAAATCGCAACTGTGAGAAAGGGTGGGTGTGGAAACCCCAAAGGTAGAAATACAAATCATTATCAGGGTTCCCTTAGAAATTTCATTTTCAACTTACCTGACTTTTGCAGGTTTTCAAACAAATTTTCTTGTCCAAGACAAATGCAAAATGTCCAGATTTTGTAAATTCGAAATAGGAAAACATTCAATGTTTTTAAAAATTTACTAATGATACATGTAATTTGAAACATTTTTATAAAATTAGCATGAGAAAAGTTTTTCAATTTGCAACTCTGTCTTACGAAAAGTTTGAACATTTTGCAAATTTATTTTCGGAAACTTACAAATTTTTCAAAATTTTGAAAATTTTTACTCGGGAAAAGAGAAAATTTTGCAAGCTTGTACGCGGAAACTGTTGAACATTTTGCAAACTTTTCCCAAAAAATTGTTGATAATTTTGCAAATTTGTCTTCAGAAACTGTGGAAATTTTAAAAAGTTTCAACAACGTCGAAGCATTTATTTGGATTGGGACAACATTAATATGTTGAATTTTCCTGATCTTTTTTTAAAAATTAATCATTCTTTCCTGACTTTACCGGGTTTTTCCCCTAACCACGTACAAGCATTAATTTGGATTGGGACCACTTAATACGTTGAATTTCAGTGAATTTTTTTTCAAAAAAAAATCATGACTTTGACAATCCAAAATGCAAAATGCAAGATAATCCAGACATCAGGCTTACCGTTCGGACTGTAGGTTTCATAACTTCCGGTCGACATGGGCGAAAATCCGTTGGGGACGAACATGGGATTGCCTCCGATGGGTGACGTTTCGGACAGTTTGCCAGGGGACGACGACGATGACCACTCCTCCTGGGGAGGCAGTCTACCCACGTGAGTAAGGGATGTGCTGGTGGGCGTGGTTACCATTGTACCCCGCCCACAAGGGCTGTGGGCGTCACGTTCCTCCTTGATCAGGGTTGGCACTACAGTGATCAGGCTGTCCGTCAATGGTGAACTGGAAGCGGAAGTGTACGCGTGATGGCGCTGCCCGTAAACGGAAGTCGTAACAAACGGAAGCGGCGGAGAAAGCGGAAGGGAGTGAAGCAGGTCCCGTTTACACTCCATGGCTTTTTTGGGAGAGAAAAAAGCTCAAAAACGGAGCTGGAAGCACTGAACCGGAAGTGAAAGCGATGTCTGGAAGACGATGTTGATGGAGATGAGGGCAACTTCCGGTTATATGGCAACGGCGCTCCGACCGTCGGGTGGACACGTGCAATAACGTTGTTTGAATGGAGGAAAAGACCACGAATGTGATGCCATTAGGAAATCTGGAATTTAAATGATTAAGGATTAAGACATGAATTAAGACATGATCGGATTCCCCCAAGTATCCGATAAAAAAATGCTCGTTTTGTTGGGGATTTGGGAAATTTTACATATAGTCAGTCATACACGGCACATATTTGGACATCCAAATAGTAAAACATATCTACACTGTATATGGATGAGATTTGGACTTAAAATTGTAATTGTATGGACAAAATACGGAAAAGTATGAACATACTGTATAATAACGGTAAGATATGGGCATGAAAAACAAGATATGGACGTTTCTGTTAAACATATTTTCATGTATTTTTTATATTCTAATATATTATTGATTTTTGTATAACTGTTTTAAATATTTATTTACATTTTTATATAATTCCATCTACCACGTTGTTTTGCTGTTTTTCTATATATTTTCAAAGTCCGCGATTTCATATATTTTTACAATTATTTTGCATTATTATATACTTTTTAAAAATATTTCTAGGAATTTTTTAAAACATATTTTCGTACGTTTTGAAACTATATGCAAAATACATGTATATACAAATATCTGTTTAATTATGAAATTTAAACTTTTACAAATACAAATATTAAAAAATAAATGTTCGTACATTTTTATACGTTTCATACATGAAAATATACGAACATTTTTTTTTAGTATTTGTATATTTGTGTGTGTACTTTATAAAGAATTATTCCGCGTTTTCGTATATTTTTAAATTATTTTGAATAACATATATACATGTATTTTTAAAAATTTCCATGCATTTTTTAAATATTTTCGCATGTTTTTGAAATGTATGAAAAATATATAAAAATATTTGTTTAATTGTTTTATCACATCTTTATACATTTCATGCATGAAATTTAAACTTATACAAATATTAAAAAAAAAAATGTTCGTATATTTTTGCATATTTCATGTATGAACATATACGAATATTTATTTGTTAATAATATATTTGTATGCATTTTTTTGCCTATTTTTTAAACAAGTATTTGCATTTTAATTACATTCCTCGTACGTATGTTTCTATATTTTTTAATATTTTAAAACATTCTTTAGTTTTTAGCGTGGGATCGAGTTTTATCCTCTTGAATATCACGTTTACCTCGATCGCCAACAGTAGGCTACTTACTAGCACGAGTGTTGGTTACCCAAATATTACATTAATATTGATGCATAATTTCATGGCCAGCCAGCAAACATAAAACTAAAAAAGTATTAATCTTCGGCATCTAATCAGCAGCGACATTGTTACGCTCAACATAATCCAGAGCACAGAGTTTTAGAGTCAGCAACCTCTTTATCATATCACTAGCGTTGTCAGGGACATAAGCTTAACTTGAAGGTCAAAACGAAAATGGCTAACGTTATGACGGTACATATACCAGCTTTACCAAATTTAAAAAGACACACAAATGGTAAACTGGTTGCTGCTTTTTGACGAGCAGAAGGCGCCATCTTGAAACGTTTTTCATCGCTCGCATTCGCCAGGCTCAAATGGAAGGAATTTCTTGTTTTCAGGTTTATTTACCACTCACAGTGAAAGTTTAAAACTTTAGATGAGAAATTTCCTATTCAGGTACATTTTTATTCAAAAACTAAAAAAGCATTTAAAACAAATAGAAACTGAAAGACACCGGATTTTTCAAACGTAGAACTACATCTGAGGCTGCTTAGTGAATGATGACTCCATCATCAGAATTTAAGGAATACACTGTAACAACATCATAATTTAACAAATGACGTAATTATCTAAATTTTTCTGAATCATCAAAAATTATATGAATGACGTAATAATCAGAAGTGATAAATATTTTCTGAATGACGTCATCAGAATTTTAATTCATGAAGTCATTAATAATATTACCCATTTATCGGACATTTTGTTAAATGAATTCAAAAAATTCAATTTCACTTGAATGATATAATAAATTGCGTTTTGTTTTTTACAAAAATACAATAAATTTAAGTCTCCTAAAAATTCACGATTTCCCCCAATTTCCGCAGAAAAATTGTCATTTTTACAAAGCTTAACTATTTCCCCAAAATCAATAGAATTTGAATTATATACGTATGTTTCTTAAATAATATATTTTTTTCAAATTGGCAAACAAAATTTTTTCCAAAAAAACGGTGCAATTTTTCGAAAGAATACGTAATGTTTTCAAACACTAATGCAATATCTCTTAAATGTAAATGTCAAATATATGATATAAGGCTTGCTAACGCCAGGAAATGTTGTCGAAATCGTAGATACAGTATGCTGTATTCTGTATACTGTATATACTATATTTTGATAGCATAAGATGTCATCTTGAAATTTCAAAAAGCAATGAAATAATTAAAAAAAAAAATGATACAAGTTTTTCTAATTATAAACTTACTGCACCAATCTCATAAATTAATACGGTTTTTCTTGAATAACAATGTTTCATTTGTAATACATAGCATAAACATAATATTTAAAAAAAGATGCACGATTTTCCAACAAAAAACAACAAATAAACATATTAACACGACTTAAAACAATTAACTAACCATCATTTCATTGTTGTTTAAGAGTCACAATTTTATGTTATTATCGACTTAAAAATCTCAGATTCTTAAATTGACAATTCATTTTGACATTCTTCCAAAGCGATGTCTAATCAAAACCAAAACCTTGACCAACGTGTGGAGTTTACGAACAGCCAAAAAGGGCACCAGATCGCCATCTTGGCATCGCTTAAATGCCAATGCATCAAACAACACCAGCAATGGCATACTAACCTTTACGTTAATGATGCTGAAAAGCTGCCTTTGATCAATTTTTTTGTCCTTTCCCAAATAGGCCAAACGAGAAAAGACGAGAAGAAAAAAATATTAAGCAAGAAATTGAGTTTGGGAACAACTGCGGAATATCTGCCATCACTAACAGCAAAAAAAGCGGGAAAAGAGGTCACGTGAATCGATACTGGAATATGGGGAGCCATAGTTATCTTGAACCAGATTCCCGAATCTGGATCCGTGCGGATATTTAAGCCTAGAAGGGCATTTCCTTCAAAGACAAACAACGAAAATGTTGACGCAATCACGTGACAGGTACCAGCATGCTACGCGATGCCAGAGGATGTGACGTCATCGTAGCATTAGGAAAAGACAATGATTTCCAAAACGACACATTCGTACATTGAAGAGAAACTGAAATACTTTTTTGCCATATTATCAAAAATTGTCAATAAAAAGAATCTGTTGGTTTCCGAAACTGGAATAGAAGTTTCCGAACCGTGCGCTAAATGGCATTCTTTTCTTACCAGTGTATAACTTTTTTGGATAATTGTAACATTTTTGAAGAAAATTGCAACGTTTTTTTAAAAATTATAGCATTTAGCAAAAAATATTGTATTTAAAAAAAAAAAAAACATTTTCCTTCAAGAAACTGACATTGTTTGTTGACAATGAATTGTTATTGGAGAAAATTACATGGATTTTTTAAAATGAACGCATCGTTTTTGTAAAATCAATGATTTATTTATACAAAACCCTTCGCGTATTCAAAAGATATTTGTTGCTGTTAAGGGGTATTGTTATTTGTTTCTATCCAAAAAATGTACATACACTCAAAGTGCTAAAAAGCATATATTGTTTGTAAAAGAAGTTAACAGCTCAACATATAATTTTTTTTAAACACTCGAATTGCTCGGGAAAATAATCCAAAATAATAAAATTCTCAAACGAATAACTACTCAACATCCATTAAGTTCATTGATAAATATGGCATATTTTCCTGAAACAACAGAATTTGCTTGGAAAAATTTCCAAACCAATACAATTTTCAAAAATTCAACGAATTAATTTTTAAAAAAATTATGTAAGAAAAAAAAATCCAAACCATGCACTTCTTAAATTTCATAAATTTACAAAATAAATCTATGAAGTTCTCCAGAAGAAACATATCGTCACAAACATTCAATTCCATGTTAAAAACATCATTTCTCACACTGTTAAATATTGAAATAAATATCGATAACTTATTAATGTAAATTCTTTGACCTACTAACAAAAATAGTACTCACGCATATGAAAATATTGAAAATTATAAGTTGGGAAATACTCACCTCAATAAGTTTCACGAACTGTTTTTCAATATTTTTTCAGAATAGTTGCGAAATTTTTTTCCCATATCTTATAAGCTGAATTTCTGCTAGAAAACTGCAAGATTCAAACACGAGTCAAGTCGAAGAAGCCCGAGGTCATACTGGGGTCATCAACATTCAACACCATTAGATAGATAGCACATAGCGTTTTTCCTAGAAAAGTCATTTTCGCTTTTTTCACATTTCTTTCAAATCACGAAAATCTCTGTCTTGCTCATTCAGGTGGAAATTCGTAATATCGTGTCTTTCGAAATCAACTCAAATACAGGGTGCTCAATAAGTCAATAAACCTTTTGATGTCCAAATCCAAGAATTAACCTGAGATCGAAACATAATTAGGCGCAGTTTTTTTGCTGAGATTTTGTTATGAAAAACCGATGGGACACTTAAGTTATAAAAATAACAAAAAAGACATGTGACTTCAAAGGAAATTGTCCAAACAAGTTTGACCTTTTCTGTCCTATCATAACCTCCAGATTAATTATTGTCTATAAGATAAATCCTTTTTGACGTTAGTGTAATGCAGAGTAGAATATCATTAAAGTATAAAAAAGTATCAAATTGCAGCAAAAGCTTCAACAAAAAGTAGAGAAATAAGCATTTTAATGTTGCTTTCCCATCTACTGAAAAAGGAAACGGAAGTTTTTCATAGATTGCCATGAGATTTTAAAAGATGTCATTGATATTTTAAAAAAACGTCCATAAATGTTGAAGACCTCACGATGTCAAGGATTCGTCGAGAATTCAAAGATGCAGAAGATTCTTCCCAAAGACATTGTTAAAGATCCAATGAACATTGTCAGATATCCAATGGACATGGACAGATATCCAATGGACATTGACAGATATCCAATGGACATTGACAGATATCCAATGGACATTGACAGAGATTTAATTGGACATTGTCAGATATCCAAGTGACATTCTCAGAGATCCCTTATACAATGTCAAAGAACTTCTAAAAACGCCACAGATTCACCAGAATGTCCGAATTCCCAAAGATATCAAACTTCTTCCTTCCCTCCCCATCCTTCTCAAGATGTCAAAGATCCCACAAAATGTTAAAACTATCACATTCTTAAAATTCTTACAACAGCACTTAAAGCCATCAACAATTCTGTAAAACGTGAGGAATTGTAGAAGACGTCAAAATTTTTGCATCAGAGATCTTCAAGAAGTCAAAATTTTCCATCAGAATTTTGCATCGAAGATCTTCAAGAAGTCAAAATTCTGCATCATGGATCTTCAAGAAGTCAAAATTCTGCATCAGAGATCTTCAAGAAGTTAACATTCTGCATCAGAGATCTTCAAGAAGTTAACATTTTGCATCTGAGATTCGTCAAATTACCAGAAATTAATTAACTTAAACAAAAACAAATGACTAAGAATTATAATATCAAACAATTGTTCAAACATGTCAAAGATCTCTTGCGACACGACATTTTGTCAAACCAATTTCAAAATGTCAATGAATCAAGAAAGCAAAAACTTTCAACAATCCAAACGTTGTGTTAACATCATGACATAACGAGAAGTCACCACCATCCTCACATCACGTGCCACTCATAAAAAGGCGATATGGGAATACGCTAATCCCAACCGTCATGCCCCCCTGCAGTTGCGGCCATTTTTAATCTAATAAAAGACGATTAAGCTCACCATAAATCGTCAGATCAACCTTTTAAATTAGCATACGTCACCCGTCACGCCCCCTCTCGGCAAAAATAATTCATTCCGAACACGATTTCAAAAATAACATAAAAAGTGCCCAAAAATTCGATCATCGAGACGAAAACTCGAAGTTAATTTCCCAGGAGGCAGACGCCATCTTGGAGAAAGAAAATAAGAAGCAATGTGCTCAAGATGGCGTAGTATTAGAAAGAAGAGAGATAATCCTCGAGCACTACTCATTCAAGATAACGATTTTTTATTTCAAATATTGGGAGTAAAAATGTTTATGTTACATTATTTTTCTTGGTCAAAACAAACTATTTCCATATTATTTTTGTATGATGAATTTTTTGATTAAATAATTTGGTTATATTTTTGGTAAAAATAAATCGACAACTAGATGGCTTGGGTAAGTGTTAATACACTTCATCTGCATGATAGAACGGTTAAAGTAAAAATAAAATCGTAAGAAAGGACTTGCTTACGCTGCTAGTGTATTTTAAGCAGTTTTCGAGATACTCAACGCTAGAATTTTGCCACTAATTTTATTTAATCATTATATTTTATTATTGTTTCGCTATTATTTGGTAAAACACGAACAATACATGTAGATTTAAGTGAAAAAAAGAATGTTTAGGACATCGAATTATCTTGAAAACTACTCGAGGAAGTGTGGTAACTTAAGTGAAAACTCCTCACGGAGATAAAATCCCAACAAAATCTACCATCTCGGAAAGTACTCAAGAAAGCTCGATATTTAAAAAAAAATTGACAAAATACAAAATCAAAAAATTCCAATTTTCTTAATTTTCTAAAAAAAATTTAAAAACAAAACTTTTTAACAAAATGATTAAAAAATAATTATATTAGGGCAACTGCTAAATTTCTAGTTGGTTAATTTTGATATTTTCATTTTTTTTTCTTATTCTTAAAATTTTAAAATGTCGTTTTATTTATTTTGTCAATTGCAAAACATATGTGTTTGGGAACATTTTCGAAACTATAGAGCCATGGAATTTTTGACAATTTTACAGAATTTATTAAAAAGGTTTTATGTTTACGAAATTATCAGTTATAACTAATAATCGTTGAAGGTAGCACAATTTTCTAAATTCTTACATTCCTTAATGCATCGAAAAAAAACTATTTTTGGTCATTGCAAAATATTTCATTTTTTTTTTGTATATATTTTGAAAACAAAGTCACCGATTTTCTGATAATTTTGCGTAACTGATCAATGCATTTTAAAATTTGTGAGAAGTTCTGAGTAAAACGCCGTTGTAGGGCCCCGGGAAGCTCCCATCCGCCTCTGAGAAAAACTGATGAAAACCATCAAAAAGAATTTCCCAGACTGTTGACAGTTGAAAGGATTAACGGAAGTAACCCCTTAAGAGAGAGGAGGGGTTGATCGGAATGGGGTGAGGGGTTGAAGGGGTGTGATGGGGCTGCGGGGTAGCGTGTGAAAGTAAGGGCGCCTCACCCCTCCCCAACACAGGTGTTGACATTTTTTTGTGTGTGTGCCAACCTCAGCCTGCGGAGGATCCGTGCCTACAACTGCATCCGGTGGTAAATATAGGGGTGAGTGACTTTTCTCTTTCACCCCCTCAATCACCCCACAGCCCTTGGCCCAAAAAAAACACCTATTTTTGACTAAGTCCTTGACTGGAGGGCTAAATCCGTTCCCGCATCCGTCAGAGATACCCCCATATCATCATTTATTTCCCTCTTTGGTGACCTTTGGTCATCGCGTGTCCACTAGCACGCAATATGGCATGACTGTTGGTAGGGTATCGAACCTGATCAGCAATGACTTTCAGTCATGTTTACTGAAGTTTGTGGGCTTTCCATTACATGTAAAAAGTTCAAAATGGTTAGGATTAGTTTGTGGAGTGGGATCAAATTACAGTATCAGGAAAATGGTTGGGATGAAATTTCATGGTATCTACTGTAACTCGACCAGTAATGACTTTCAGTCACAGTCATGTTTATCGAAGTCAAAAACTTTCTGTTGGTAAGTCCTTGTTGCATGGTTTGGCGAAGATACTCTTACTATCTACAGCATGGTTAGGATTAGTTTCCGGGTAGATCGCTGGGACGTACAGTGTACATGCATTTCCAGGGTAAAGTTATCGTCCAATCAGGAGACTTCACGAGTCATGTGACTGTGTGATAGAATTTAAATGAAAGGCATCCGTGCATCCCTAGCTGTTGAAATACTTCACAGGTCAATTCTTTATTAACGATTCGACAGAATCTGAAGGATTTGTTTATCTCGATTAGGATTCGACAGAATCTGTAGAATCTTTATCTCCGTTAGGATTCGACAAAATCTGTAATTTTTTTCTCAGTTAGGATTCGACAGAATCTGAAGAATACTTTATCTCGGTTTGAATTCTTCACAAGTTACATGTACATGTATGTGATAGAATTCGTATATTTTTTCATCCTGGGTTGTAATTTTGACAAGTCATTCAGCATCATTCATTTTATTATCCCGGTTAGGATTGAAAGGGTGTTTTGTTTCAAGCCCATCTCGTTTCCAGAATTTCCCATGAGTGTCTCTTCGGTCTGTCTGCCTGATGGCCTTCGAACATACCTGTTTTTGGTAAGGGGTGTGCGCAATTGCACCGCTTTTGGCAGACAGCAAAAAAAAAAAAATTAAAATAACGAAACCAAAAAACAACAGAAGAATCACGTTCCAGGTACGAGGCTGTGAAACTCGGGTCGTGACGTCATCGAGTCAAGGTTACTGAACGCCAGTCAACCCTAGCAACGGAGGTACCGTTGCTAAGGGTGCCAACATTCAGAGCACGATTTCGGCAAGGGTAAAAGGTCCCAAACAAGAGAAACATGGTGCCAGCGCCACCTGGTTGATGAAAAATGAGTTAACCGGTGAAGGTTAAGATAGAACGGATTGACTGATGAGTTAGGATTAAGATTGACTACAGAAAAAAGGGTCTTTTTGACTGCAGAGTTCGGATTGATTGATGAAAATGTCCGATTAAGTAATGAATTAGGATTAGGAATTGGTTAATCAGCTAAGCTTATGAATTGGCTAATGAGTTAAAATTAGGAATAGACTAACGGGTTAAGGTAAGGTTAGGGTTTGACTAGTGAGTGGAGGTTAGGAATTGACTAGTGCGTTGAGGTTAGGAATTGACTATTGAGTTGAGGTTCGGAATTGACTATCGAGTTGAGGTTAGGAATTGATTATTGAGTGGAGGTTAGGAATTGACTGATGAGTTATTTTTAGGAGTGACAGTCAATGACATGTCAAAAATTAGCATCAAATTCTAATTTTAAACATCTGTTCATCTAAATTTAATCTATTTTGATTTCCCTTCGGATAAAAATCGCATAAAACAAAAGATGTATTGAGAAAAACATTTGTTGGAGTACGTGTGCTTATGTAACCAAAAACAGCAACTTAAAAACTAGTTTAAAAAAAAAGTAAACTCATAAAACGATGAGAAAAAGAGGGTACGCGGTGAACACCGTCTGGCCAAGTTCGAGATCTTCTGAACGATATTTGAATCTCGTCCTATTTATTTTTATTTATAAAATTAAAAACAAATAAAAAGAATGGTAATATGATAAAAGTAAAAACAGGTTTGGACAGGTTTTTAAAGAACTGTAAAATGCATGTTTATTGAAGTGCTATAGTCAAGCACGTATTGTAACTGGATCACCATTTTTTTTTTAATATTTTTCAAAATAGCGTAATGTACCAAACAAAAAGTTCGAGGTGACCATATCATTAAATATGAATTAAATGAAAAACCCCAAAAAAAAAAAAAAAAAACATCACAAAATGCGCCATTTTGACATTTTCCAATTTTTTTCACCATTTATTTACGCCCATACATGTAAGTTCATGAACAGACTTTAACAAAGCCAGCAATTTTACCTGTCTGACAAAGCAAACACGCAAAAAATTGCGAAATAGCAGATTTGCGGGTGAGTCACCAGTCAGTACTTTGACATTGCTGGCCTTGTCAACAATACACTTATTTGCAGTTTGAGAGCAGCGGTGAAAAATAGTTGGAAAATGTAAAACTAAGGACAATTTTAGGAAATTTGGCTGCATTATCATAAACTACTTTAGCAGACGAGTAGTTTGACACCTTGGACGTTAGGGTAATAACCAAAATTGACTCGCGTGACCGTCTGAAGTCAATATTAGAGAGTATTTGCAATGAACGTTATCTAGTGAACAGCGAAATGAAATTTCAATATAGAGTCCCAAGATGGCGACGACAGTTTCTTTTCACAGCTGCAGGAAATGTTCCATGATTTAATTTTAAATTAAACGTATTTTAATATTTCAAGAGTATCAAGATATATTTCATTCACAAATTAAATTTCCTTAATTTAATTAAATTAAAAAAAATTCAATTGAATCCAACTAAATTAAAGAATTAGATATGAAGTGTTAATCATGAGTACCAAGATGACGTCGATAGTTTTTTAACACATTGCTGGACATGTTGCATTATTAACATTTCCAACTCATTAATTTTAAATGAATAAAAATGACTAACTGGTATTTTTTTTATTTTAAAAAAACCTCCATCTAGTGAACAATGATAACAGCTGTTAATCAAGAAACCCAAGATGGCGACGATAGATTTTGTTAACAGACTGATGTTATTGGAGATAAATCTGGCGAATTTAACACATGCATTTCGTGAGATTAGAGAAAATAAAAAAAGGCAACAGTTAACTTTGAAACATTGCTATCTGATTGACGGTGATATTTGACAAACCTTAACATGATATATTAGCATTGTCTGCTTCAATTATTCAATACATAGTGCACAAGTTTTCGAGGCGTTGTCCTCATCGTTCGTTAACTCAAGGGTTTATCGTTCGATGAGGGATTTATGGGTCAGACATCAGTAGAGATTATCTAATCCGTACACTACAGAAAAACGAAAATAACTAAACGTTTTGGGAAGCTTTCAAAAACTGAAACATGTTCAATTTGGTTTCAGTTATTGTTGCACATCCGAAATTTCGTCATTCGAGTAAAAAAAATGGTTATTTAACAAGTTGAATAACGGATAAATTTGAAACATTACAACGAAGTAACATGCATGTTATATTTTAAATATTTTTTTAAAAATTGAAGCAGGCCGCCATATTGGAACTCTAGCCAAATCTCGCTAAACCTCCCTAAACATTATCTACATGAACTTTTTTAAAAAAAAAATATCTGAAAATCCAGAAAAAAATTAACAGGTCGCCATCTTGAGACTCTCGCAATCTTCTATATATATAAAGAAGAAAACGACGCCATTTTGATATTGTGGCTATAGCCAATCCTGTTGCCTTTTTCGATCGTACGTAGGGTCGTGCTCGCTGGAGCTTCATGCGATTGGCCGTTCGTGGCACACCCACCCAGGAGCG
>JAQGBX010004712.1:0-14843 GCA_034698745.1 Megaphyllum sjaelandicum | reverse complement strand
AGCATTTTTTTGGTGGTCACTCTTAACAGGTTTTACTGTAGTTGGAGTTCTTGAGACCATAAAATGACTAAACTAATTATGATGACTTATGATAACTCATTCAAATGTTCCAAAATCTTTAGTTTTGTTATGTTTTTTTTTTATAAATATTGCTCAAAATCAAAATTCATGATTAACTCATGAAATATAAAACAAGTCAGGTGTTCCTTATAAATTTTATTTTAAACTTTTACAATGTTAAAATTGACATATGTCAATGTTATCCACAATTTTTCAAAATCGGCATGGGATAATTTTCAGTATTTTGCACAATATAATAAATAACAATTTCCATCTTTTTTCTCAAAATAAACACAGACAAATGTTATATATATATAGGCCTATAGTATGAATTTTGTTTTGGAAAATTTGAAAATTTTTATTCGGAAAATGTAGTAAAGTTTTACTATAAAACGGCTGAGAATTTTGTGAATTTCTCCTCGGAAACTGCTAAATATTTTGCAAATTTCTCCTCGGAAACTGTAAACATTTTTTACAATTCTGTACTCGAAAACGGTTAATTTTTTTTTAAATTTGTCTTTGTGAAGTCCACAGAAAATGTGTAGGCCTACTGGAAAATTTAATTTTTTTTTTTTGCAAATGGGCCTCCAGTTAACTGCGTCAAAACATTAATTTTTGATTGTGACCACACTTATAAGTTTAATTTCCCTGACATTTTAAAAGTAAATTGTTTTTCCCTGACTTATTCATATATTTTTTAGTTCCCTGGCATTTCCAGCTTTTCCAGGTCTGGGAAAAACTTGCAAGTATTAGTCAATGTTATGCACCAGTAAAGACTATAAAAAATCCACCATCTTTAAATTGCATGTACATTTTGTTATAAATATACAAGAGTTTTGCATTTGACACCATCAAAATTCGCCATATTTTAGATCTCCAATTTTTCTAAACAACTGTGATAAAAATGTTGCTGTACAATTAAAGAAAAATCCAAAAAACATATAGGCCTACTTCTACTTGGACAAGGCAGAATGTTTAAGTTTAATAGTTGTGAATAATTCTCATACAGAATTATCTCTTTATTGGTTAATCACTGGTTGCTTGAACCATTTATCAAAACCTATCTCAATCATTGACAAATTTAAATTATTAACAGAAATAAGGCTTCACTTTCTCAACATGGGATGCGCAATGCAATCGAATACAATTTTCAAGCAAACACTAAAGCTTTATCTGATAGTGTGGTTATTTTTCAGACCATCATCTGGCAGCTTGCTGGAAACAGTTTATGTAATAGCATCTTTTGGTCATCTAGTGGGTCGAGTGATTACTGTCACATTTTCAGCATCAAGCCTATTTGACCAGGTAACTTTTGAAACACTTGTTTTAGACTGTACTGACCATGTCATATTAAAAATTATGCTAAGACTTCAATCCCTTTAATCATGTTAAATAACTAACATATATATTTGTAAGAAACTATTGTAGTAACATGACAAGCACATATTAATTGATGTTTATAAACCTCAAATGTCTTAAGATACCATGGATATGTCTTAAAGTATCTCAAATGTTTTTTTCTTCTTACAATTAATTTCCAGGTATTGCAGCCTTTGCAGTTTTTGCACCATTGTCCAGATACATCTTATAACAAAGAAGTACCATTTATTACATTATTATTATTGTACTCAAATTAAAAGTATATTCGATAGCATTTTATTAATAACATTTTTAATTTAGGTCCATCGTTTTATCAACCACATCATTTACAATACAGTAGGACTGACTGGGTGCAAATTTTTTGTAGTCAATCGTAGTTTTTTCTTAGCTGTAAGTATTTTGATTTATATAATTTTATAATAGTATAAATATATATATATATAAATTAATATATTTGTATATTGGGTGTATTATTGTCAATTGATAAAAAAACAATAAGTAGGCCTACTACGCACAACTTATAAAATTAAAATTTTACCCTCATTAATATTAATTCGGATTAATTGGATAAGATTAATTTTATGGTCAAACGTATCTTAATTAATTTAACAAATTCAATGCTCTGAGTTTATTTTTGCAAACATTTTAATTGTATGCTTTATTATTTTTCAGACTGTCAGTGTTATTGTGACTTACGAATTGCTACTTCTTGATGTTAACTAATGTGAACTTTAATTAAAATGCATTATTTCATTATATTTCAAATAAAATTTGACGATTGTTGATTATTGAAAATTGATCTACTGCATTCTAAATTCCATTTACTGAATTTTTACCTTCTTTGTATGTAAATTACATGTAACTGTATGTAAAAATGTAATAAAAAATCAAATATTAGAAATGTGTTAAAAGTGATCACATTTAGATTTACTTGGTCTTAATTTTGAAAATAACTACATCCAAAATGTTGTAACAAATGACTACCTTTTTACGAAAAACATATCTTGAAAATTACTAAGTTTAATTTGTGGCAAACTTTTTATTGAAAACATATACATGTATACTTTTAATAGACATTACTGATACGAGGCTACGCGCTCATAATTATTGAAAACAGAACTTCCTAATTGCACCATAATGTATTATTAAATACCCTCTAATACCTGTAAATAACTTTCAGAAATAAGTCAGAAAAACGCTGAAATGTTTATCAGTACTTAAACAGTGCCAACAATTGTGATTTAATAATACTGGAACAAATGTTATTTCATTAATAGGTTGAATTTTGTAAAGTTTTCTGTGAAACACAACCCATTTTACGGAAAAAAGTCATCCAGAAAATTAATAAATTTATTTAGCTTCAAACATTTCACTTAAAAAAATATACTTTTTACAGACAATCATGATAACTAATGAAAAAAAATTACTTCCCAATTAAAACTTAATGCATTAGTTAATATCTTCTAATAAATAACTTTCAGAAATAAGTCAGAAAAGCAGTGAAATGTTTCTCAGTACTTAAACAACCATTTAGGATTAAAAAAGTGCCAACAATTGCGATTTAATAATACTCTAATAAATGTTATTTCATCAATAAGTTGAATTTTGTAATGTTTTCTCTAAGACACAACCCATTTAAGGGAAAAAAGTCATCCAGAAAATTAATAAGTTTCCCTTAGTTTCAAACATTTCACTGTAAAAAATTTACTGTTCACAGACAATCATGATAACTAATGCAATAAAAATTACTTTCTAGTTACAACTTACTGTATAAGAAAATATCTTCTAATGAATAACTCCAGAAATAGTATGAAAAACCCTGAACAATACTGCAACAAATGCTATTCCATTAATAAATTAAATTTTTCAAGGTTTTCTCTGAGACATAACCCATTTTAGAGGAAAAAATCATCCAGCAAATTAACAAGTGTCATTAATTTCAAATATTTCACAGTAAAAAATATACTTTTCACAGGCAATCATGATAACCCCTAGACCCAGTTACAACATAATGTATTAGTAAATACCTTGAATGAATAACTTCCAGAAATAAGTACGCAAAAACCCTGAAATGTTCCAGGTAATCACACATCCATTCAGTATTGTGAAAAATGGAAATGTTTTCGATTTAACAATGTTGTAACAAGTGTTATTACATCAATAAATGGAATTTTTCAGTTTTCTCTGAGACAACCCATTTTACTAAATAAAAAATCGTCTAGAAAATAATAAGCCAAACTTTTCATTTAAAAATATAAATTTTTAACAAACTTTTAATGAAACAAAAAATTAGTTACCAGTTACAACATAATGTATTAGTACATTATAATATAGATGATTTTCTAATGTCTAACTTGCAGAAATAAGAAAGCAAAAACACTGAAATCCAATAAGGATTGAAAGAAATGGCAACAGTTTCGATTTAACAATATTGTAGTAAAGTGTTATTACATTAATAAATGGAATTTTTCAAAGTTTTCTCTGAGACAACCCATTCTACGAAATAAAAAATCATCTATAAAATTAATAAATTTTATCAGAGCCAAACTTTTCATTGAAAAATATAAACTTTTAACAGACTTAATTAAAAAAAATTAGTGACCAGTTACAATAAAATGTATAGGCCTAAGTACATTATAATCAAGATGACCTTTAATGAATAACTTCCAGAAATAAGTAAGCAAAAACACTGAAATGTTTCCAAGTAAGTGACGACTGACAAAGTGCCAATAAATTCTCTATGGTGACAGATGTTAGATTTGAACAATGGGCGTGAGAAAGGCGAGCATCAAATCGATATTAAAAATTGATATAAACCTCTTCAGAGTGTCATAATGCGTCTTAGTTTTGAATGATATAATAACTATTGAGTTCTTACTACATATAGAGTAAAGGGACTGGCAGATGTCAACATGGTAAAGAATAGTAAGTTCTCAGCTTCTCCAATTTCTATATCTAGCTACATTATATCGTCACATTCAGTTGAGTAAAAACCAACTTGAGCATTATTTTTCAAACAAGATATGAATATTTCATGAAAGACTATTGTGTTTCTTTGGTTCAGAAGCATTTCATCCAAACGTCATTTGATAAGAGAAATCGATAAGTCGCCAAGTCCACTCTTATTGGACGTCGGTCTAAATTAACAATTAAACTGGTTGTTGGGTGACAAAAATTTTGTTGAATTTAGTTGATTTAGAGGAAGCAGCTCGCCATGTATTCCGAGGAAAACGTATTCACTGTTGAACAGATGGAAAACAAAATGGACGACGAGGGGCTGGACAAATACAAAATGGCTGTCAATGGTACGTGAGCGAGTTTTCAGAAAATTTTTACGAAGTTTTCATTAAATTTCAACTTATTTTTTGCTCAAACTTGTACTATTTTTTAACAAATTTACGACTTAATTATCATCAAATTTCCAACTTATTTGTTGACTTTAAAAAGTTTTACATCTAAATTTATGAAATTTGTCCTCAAATTTGACCGTATGCAGTTTTCATTAAATTTTACAATATTTTTTCATAAAATTTCACCGCAATTTTTCATCAAATTTGAGCGCATTTATCATTAAAGTTCATCGCATTTCTTAATCAAATTTCAACTAATTTTTGCTCAAACTTATACTTATTTTTTTTATCAAATGTACAACAATTTTCATAAAACTTTCAACGTATTTTTCAGCTTCATCAAGTTTTTCATCTAAATTTCTCAAATTTAACAGAATTTTTGATCAAATTTTACCGGAAGTTTCGATCGTATTTTACAGCATTTTTCAATCAAATTGTACATATATATATGTAAAATATATATGTGCAAAATATATGTGTACTTCATCAGATTTCAAAATATTATTCATATAACATTTTACCGCATTTTTGTAATCAAATTTTATTAAATTTGCCATCAAATTTAAACACTTTGTATGAAATTTTACCGCAAGTTTTCATCAAAAATTTCCCGCATATTTCATCAAATAATGCCGCATTTTTAATTTAATTTTACCGCATTTTTTTAATCAAATTTGAGCATTATTCATCAAACTGGTTAACGGTATCAAATTGTACACAATTGTCATCAAATTTCAATATATATTTCATCAAATTTCCAAATATTTTTACCAGATTTTAAACATTTTTTACTAAATTTTACCGCATTTTTTTGTATCCAAATTAATTAAATTGGCCATCAAATCAAACTTTAATGAATAATGCGGTAAAGTTTTTCTTGAATTTTTATCGATTTTTTCAAAAAACTTTCAACAAATTTCAACATAAATTTTCATCAAATATCATTACAATTTTCAGACTTGTGCAAAGAGTATAAGTGTGATTCAAATTAGCTCAAATTATATCAATTTACATTGTTTGATATTTGCATAAAAAACCATGTACGAACAACCCTTACGAATTATTCACCCTTACGAACACGTCAATTTATTACCTATGACCCCCTACTCAAGATACGAAAACAAGTTTCCGCCCAAACGAACATTTTGATCAGACCTTCACCTTACTTAGTTTTAAACCAACAAAAGTTTCGAATTTTGCACGCGTTATTTTAAATCTACCAAAGTACGATTCGTAAAAGCTTCTGATTGAGTACCTCCATTACAGATTAAGCTAAATAATCCTTTATTTCAGTTATTTTCTTCTCACTGATTTTTCGAACTTATTGAGAAAGAGAAAGATTGACAATTTTCTCTCAACCGACTTAGGTGACAATGGTCAGCAGACTGACCACCAGAAGCAGAGGTCCGATAAAGACAGCATTTACTCCATCCTACGTCCGATGTTCATCGCGTCCATGCTTCTTGGAATGACCCCCTTGACCAACGTGCTGACCCACTCCAGCCGCCAGCTGAGCTTTCGCTGGTTGAGTCTACAGCTGATCTACAGCGTGGTCATCGTGGTC
Organism: Megaphyllum sjaelandicum; assembly: GCA_034698745.1. Classification (NCBI taxonomy): domain Eukaryota; kingdom Metazoa; phylum Arthropoda; class Diplopoda; order Julida; family Julidae; genus Megaphyllum; species Megaphyllum sjaelandicum. Next base: position 8,489 of record JAQGBX010004712.1, on the reverse strand, counting down.
GGTCTGTGCCTCGGACTGTACCTCATGTCCACTTCCTACTCTTTCATCTTGAGCAAGCAACAAGAGATCAACGAAGTGGTCTTAGGAATGACCGCTCCTGTATTCTACTTCGCCAACACATTGTCCGTGATCCAGTTGATCAGCGTCAGCAGGAAGCTGCCCATCTTGTTCCAGTACTGGGATCAGGTGGCGGTCAAGCTGACCAAATACTTGCCCGAAAAGGGTCAACAACTGACCAGAGTCCTTAACCCGAGGAGAAATACATATGAGTAAATGAATCTGGATCATTTAGCATAGTTCCTAATAATATTCCTGACCGAAAATGTCAGTTTCGGAGCATATGCTCAATTTAACAAAGAATTTTCAATTAAATTTCTGAGCATATGCTCAATTTAATAAAGATTTTAACAAGAAGTTGTAAGGAATATGCAGGAATTAACATGAAATTTCGGAGCATGTGCTCAATTTAATAAAGACATAACAATAAATTTCGTAGCATATGCTCAATTTAACAAAGATTTTACTGTTAAATAACGGAGCATATACTCAATTTAACAAAAATTTCTGTTAAATTTCGGACCATCAACCAGCTCGTTCCATTTAACACTGAAGCATATGCTCAATCACAACAAAGATTTTTTTCAACAATGAAACTCATACAATATCACATTTGCAGCATATGCTCAATTCAACAATTTTTTTTTCTGTCGAATTTCTGAGCATAAGCTCAATTTAACAAAGATATCTGTTAAATTTCCGTGCCATTGCTAAATTTAACAAAGACATCTGTTAAATTTCGGAGCATATACTTAATTTTAGAAAGATTTCTGTTAAATCTCGGAGCATTTGCTAAATTTTTTGGCTTATTTTCAGGGTTCACATCAGCCGCAAGATGGCGCACCTGGTCATCGGCCTATTCACCGTGTCCGCCCTCATCGAGCACACCTTGCACGATTTCAACCTTCCGGTGCACCTGTGCAAGGACAACTACACCAATTATTTCCACTGCTACTTGACCAGGGGTAACGAGGAGTTCAACGAGGTTCTGGGTCACGGTCCATTCTTGGCCATCATCATCTTCGTGGTCCAGAAATACGCCAACGTGGCCTGGAATTTCCACGACTTGATCATCATAATGATCTCCCTCTCTCTCAGGGCCAATTTCAAGGTCATCGCCCAATATGTCAGCCGAAAACACGCCCAGCACAAGAGCAACAAAGAGTGGCGTGAGATCAGGGAGGACCATCTGGCCCTCATCGATCTCACCGAAAAACTGGACAAGGTCTTTTCACCCATGGTCCTACAATCTTACGCCGTCAACTTGTTCTTCCTGTGCTTACAGGTGTCCTTGTCCATCAGGTTGGACAATCTTTCAATTTTTGATCGGATCAATGTGGTCATTATTGAGTTAAAAAAACCTCGGTTGACCATTCATTGAAAGTATGCAAATGACGACATTAGCATAGCAATAAATGACGTCACGTCATCGATTTTTTTATAAATTACGTCAGCATTAGATCTTTACAAATGACGTCACGATCAAAATGTTACCTGTCATCATCAGAATTACACAAATGACATCATCATCATACTTATTAATTGAATAATGTCAATCAAAATTTCAGTAAATGACGTCATGATAAGACTTAAAAAGGATGGCGTTAAAATTTGCAAATGACGTCATGATCAAAATGTTAATGAATGGTTTTATCATCAAAATTACCCAAATGACGTCATCAACATATTATTTAAATGACAATCAAAATTTTAGTGAATGACGTCATGATAAGACTTACAACGGATGGCGTTAGAATTTGCAAATGACGTCATGATCAAATAATAATGAATAGTATCATCATCAGAATTACCCAAATGACGTCATCATGTTATTTGAATGATGTCACTCAAAATTATTGTGAATGACGTCATGATAAGACTTATAAGAAATGGCGTTAAAATTTGTAAATTACGTCATGATCAACATGTTAATGAATAATGTCAACATCAAAATTATTCAAATGACGTCATGACAAGAATTTAACGAATAACGTCAATATCATATTTTTAATTGAATGTTATACGTAATCAAAATGACGTCAAGATCAAAATGTTAATGAATGGTATCATCATTAGAATTATACAAATTACGTCATAATCAGAATGTAACGAATGATTTCATCATCATAGTTTTAATTGAATATCATAATCAAAAATTTGATTAATGACGTCATGATCATAATTAAATGAATATCGCCATCATCAGATGCATGTATTTTAAATTGAATGAAGTCATCATAAGAATGCAACAAATGACCTTATGATAAAAACCGTACTGTAAGGATCGAATGACATAACAAAAATTGTAACAAACGAATAGCATCATATAAATTTTAAAAAATGACGTCATGATCGAAATTTTAATGAATGACGCCAAAATCTGGATTTTAATGAATGACGACATCATCTGAAACTTAATAAATGACGTCATCATTAGAATTAAGCAATGTCATTATCAGAATTTTAATGAACGATGGCATTTTTTAAGAATTTCAATGAATGACGTCATGACTCCGTCATAATTTCAATAGCTTGAATTAGGGCTGTAAAACTGTCAAAGTACGATTCGTAAAGCTTTCGTCTGAGTTCAGCTAATAATAGCAAAACCATTTTTAATTTTATAGACCAGCAAATCGAACCAGTGTCCAGATGGCTTACTTCATCTATTCCCTGTTGCATTTGGTCATTCGCACTTGCGGAGTGACCGCCTCCGCAGCCAGTATCCACGAACAGGTCAGTGTCGAACTGACCACTCAATTATTTATTTTTAAATGAAATTTCACGATTTTGTTCATATTTTCATTAATTGTAGGCCCATGATCCCTTGCAGTATCTGTTTGACTGCCCCACTAACGCTTACTGCACGGAAGTAAGTTGATATTATAATAATAGGGATTCAGAACATATAATAAAACAATATTATTATATTTAATTAAAATTTATATTATAATATGTTTAGGTCTATCGTTTCACCAGTCATTTAATGAACATTCCAGTTGGATTCACTGGCTTTCAATTCTTCGTAGTTGATAGGAAAATTTTCCTAGCAGTAATTACTTTCTAATTCCTATAATTAATAATTATCATAACTTTAATTTACATATTTTATATATCTTAAGAATTCACAAACATTTTTATTTCCGTTTTAGTTGCTGAGTGTGATTATCACTTATGAACTCATTCTTCTGAAGCTGTCTTAAATTCAACAATTATTTTTCATTATTGTCTTAGAAGTTTAATTAAAAATGTTAAATTTTAAAGGTGTATTTTATGCAATAAATAATTTAAGCAAATCTGTAACATAATTTCGACGTTTTGAAAACATGTACATTAAACTAAACGTCCAATGTGCATGAAATTAGAGAATTAAAAATGTCATGAAAATACGCATTGATAAATTAGAAATTACAAAAAAACCTGGAAAAGTGACCACCTGTTTATGTTTTTGGCCACTTTTTAGAGTATTGTTTTTTCTAGTGTACATTTCCTTCATAAAAATTCTCCGCATAATGACCAGTGACCACCTGTCTATTGCGTACAGTGACCAGTGTGTGTTGTCTTTTTTGCAATTTTTACATTACCAATGTACCTTAAAAAGTGACCGGATAACGGATAAGTCACGTTACATCTTGCTTTAACCCTTGGACATGATGATTCTGTACTTTTTTTTGGTTTTGTGGTTTTTACAACGTGTATTACAGTCTACATGTATATGTATAAATGCAGCGTACATGTTTATTATTTTTAATTTGATTCAGGCATTCTTTGTATAATGACCACCTGTACACAGGTGGTCACTAAACAAAGAATGCGTGTATTACATTAAAATAATAAATTTGTACACTGTACTTATACATGCAGACTGTAATGCACGTAGTAAAAAAACACAAAACCAAAAAAGTACAGAATCATCATCTTCATGGGTTAAAGGAGATGTAACGTGACTCATCTGTTATCTGGTCACTTCATAAGGTGCATTGACAATGCAAAAATTGCAAAAAAGACGACACGCACTGGTCACTGTACGCAATAGACAGGTAGTCACTGGTCACTATACGGAGAATTTCTATGAAGGAAATGTACACTAGAAAAAACAATACACTAAAAAGTGGTCAACATATACAGGTGGTCACCATTCAAAGGTGGTCACTTTTCCAGGTTTTACTGTACAACGCATTTACTTAATAAACATTTTTATTAGAAAAAATGCACTCCTGAAAGAGCATTTTCAAAGGCTATATTTCGGATATTGGCAATTATGGGCGAGTACATTGTACATTCTTGACTACATTGTAGTGCTCAGTGTATTTTGGAAAGCATTTCAGTAATGCTCAGTGTATTTTAAAATGCATTCAAGTAATGCCGAATGTATTTCCGAATGTATTTTGAAATTCATCGTAACATAATGTATTTCATTGTGTTCCAATCTATAATATTTTCAACTACATTTTAATGCAATTTGGGGAGACATATATTTATTTTATTCAAAACTTTTTTTATTTTTTTAATATTTTAGAAATGTTTTCGATGTTTTCTGGTGAAATCCCATCTTGTGAATTTCTTGAAAATCTATTTTGGAAACGTTGTCAGTTTTCAAACATTTGACTAGAAAAACAATTGTTTCTTGTAAAATTGTCTTATTTACTAGGTTGTGTATAGTATCGTTTTGTACTATGAATTATAATGATAAGATAACATTTCTGAAAATGAAATTCTCTAAGGAAATATGAACATTCTTTAATCAAACCTTAAGATGTATGATTATAACAAATGTGTTTGCGCAAATACGCGAAGTAGAACTGATGTAATGATGCGTTTATAAATCATTTTTAAATTAAAGCAAGAATGATTTGAAAATCTGAGAAAATTTAAAAGTAGACTCTTGGGTTAGCGAATAATTTCAATTTTTACATGCATTGCTTATCTGATAATTGCATTTTCTTAAACTAGTTTTCCAAAACATGCCTTGGGAAATCATAGTCATTTCAGCCTTCAGTTTCATGAAATATTTACGAGTTGAAATGAGAAATAGTTTCATAGAATATTCCCTTAAATCCCAACTAAATATTACATTAAGGAAAATATAGTTACAGAAATGGTAGGCCTATCTCAAAACTTATTATAATTTCAATTTTTTTTAGAAATGTCGATTATCGTTAATTTTTTTCATTCATAAACATATTACTGCTGGTTTGGAACTATTTAAATGTTGTTTTATAAAACTTTTAAGCTTATTTTTCAGGGTTCACCTAGACATGGATAACCTAGAAAAGTCAGGGAACTTGAAAATGACCTGGAAAAGTCAGGGAAGAATGACTTAATTTGAAAAAGTCAGGGAAGAATGACTTAATTTGAAAAAGTCAGGGAAATTAGTCGAAGTCGGGTACAAATTTGCAAAATTTTCCGCGTTTTCTCACTTTTCTGAGAAGAAGATTGCAAAATTTCCCACGTTTTCCGAGGACAAATTTGTAACATTTTCCACGTTTTCCGAGGACAAATTTGCAACATTTTCCACGTTTACCGAGGACAAATTTGCAAAATTTTCCACGTTTTCCGAAGACGAAATTGTAAATTCCTCCCCGTTTTTCGAGGACAATTTTGCAAAACTTTATCAAATGTTTTTGTTTTTATTTTTAAAATTTTTCTATGTCAATTTTTGACATTATCATTGGTCAGGGAAATTTTTTTCAAAACATGGAAAAGTCAGGGAAAAAGTCAGGGAAGTTGAAAATGAAATTTCTGGGGGAACCCTGTTAATGTTATCACAATCCAAAATTAATGTTTCCTTGTGATTAACTCAGGACTCATTTGCACAATTTTTCCAGTGTAAATTCACAAAAATTTTACAGAACAAATCTACAAAACTTTCACGAAATTTATGAGGAAAGATCGGCAAAATGTTCAACAGCTTCTGTAGAAAAAAAAAAGATTACTGAAAACATACTTATTGTAAGTTTTCATTTGTTTTCGAGCACAGATTTTTAAGTTTTCCAATGGGTTCCGAAGATTAATTTGAAAAAATTGTCTGCATTTCCCGAATACAACTTTGTAAACTGTTCACCATTTTTTCATACTAATTTTGAGAAGTTTTTAGAAATGTTCAAAATTGTCGTTGGTAAATTTCACAAAATCGTGCTTAATCTTGACATGTGTCAAATTTGACATTATCATTTATGAGGGATTTTTTTACAAACCTGGAAAAGTCAGGGAATTTGAATATGAAAATTCTGAGGAAACTTCAAACGTTACCTTTTATGACCCTTTTTCATCGATTTACAAATTGAGATTTCCGCTTATAATGATAATAATAATAATAATATGAACAGAAACTAGGCAAAGCAAGGGGCTTGATGCAAACATCTGTACAGTTGCATTGTATGTGAGAAAAGTTCAGCCACCTTTGCTTCTTCAAAATGCTTACAAAATAGCAAGAAAGACCCCGGCCCATATATTTTAATTGCGATGAATTACAAAAAAGTATTTTTCCCACTTCTTCGACTTGCGAAAACGATTAACCAAGAAAACATTGTGACAATGTTCATTATACTTGAACTTTGCACAGAATCAGAATCAGATCATTTTTATTTTGTGCAATGAATTTGCGTTTCCTCTAATCGAAGAAGTTTCTGAAATATCAGATGGTTGGATTTTACAAATGTGTCATTAATAATGTGAAATGTTTCATTTACTATTTTTTGTGTCCTTCTAGGCGAACCCAGCCACAATCCCTTGAAAATCGAAGTGTTCGTGCAATCATTGCTCAACCTGGGCAGCAAGTCCATCTCTCACACCTTCGCCGCCATCGCCAAGTAAGTGCACTTCCGGTCCGACTGCTTACTACTCTGATCCCCTGTTGGTTGAATTCATTGCACTTTTTTTTTCCATTTCAGGTTTCACTACGTTTTCAAGACGTTAGGTGAGACTGAAGAGGCCCAGATATGCATCCTGAGGAACGTTTATGAACTGTGGCACACCCATCCTCAGGTAAGGGCGCACTTATTTAATCTACTGAATGCAATATTATGATACCGTCTTTATCTTTTAACCTCGTTTGCTAGATTTGGAATCTCGTCTGGGAAAGATGTTTTATTATATATTTGTTATGATAAAAGATAAACGATAATTTATATGCAAACAGATTCCTTTTAGAAAAAAAGGATGCATACTTAGTTTGTTAAGTCTAATTTATACCCTCTACGTGTGTGTTCATCTGGAAAAAGTTTTTGAATTATTTTTTTTTTATTTAAAAGAAAGTTACAACCAAAAAGGTATTATTAAATAGTCCACCTCTTAACTAAGCTTTAACTACTTATAACTTTCTGCAAACCTTTTGCTATCTACTGCATAGATGCATATTTTTTATGTACTGTAGTTCATTGCAAGAAATACAGGCTATAATCTAAAAACAGGACTCCATGAGGCTTCATAAACTGAACTTGCATAAACGAATATACTAACTGCAGTTCTTGTGATACTTTCAAATGTTCAACTCAGGTAGCACATACAACATATCTAATCGGTATTCCAACTCTGTCTATTCTCGACATATATGTAGCATGTGTTCGTCACCAGCTCACAGTACAATGTATAATTTAAACCAGTAGACCGACTCTGTGTCGGCACCTTTGAAGTTCGCATAATGGCCGAGATGCAGTGCTGTCATGCGGGCTTCCTGCAAAGTCTCGCCTCTACGATATTTAAACATTGTCCACCAACCGCAGAACGGTCATTCTTACTGAAGTGACGAAACGAGTGGGGATGGACAGGAAAGAGGCATGCAGGCAGCACAGAAGGGGTCTGAAACATGGTACTACCGATGACATAGCCATGGCTTGGAGCCTGTACCAAGACATGCAGAAAAGGTAGTGCTAAGAAAAAGGTGGCTGAATGTATTTGAAGCAGGGACAGAGCAATGTGGAAGGGGATCATGGGTTCAGGGAAGGAGGCTAGCAAAAAAGTACTGGCAATTTGTAAAAAAACAGGAGACAGGAAAAACCACAGCCAAGTGTGGCAGCTCTATCTGGAATTCCCTACCACTGACAAGGCAAGTATCTTACACTTGCTTGAAGATTATGCCGGCAAGTTAATCGAAATCAGGAATGGGGTTGGAGCCAGTGCATTGGACTTCGCTTCTAAAGCAGTCTACCAGACTTCTGATTAGGCTTCACACTGGAGAAGATAAAAGGCACAGTTCAAAAATAAGCCAACAGGAAGGCAGTGGAAGAATATAATATCCCCGACGAATTCTTGAAATTCCAAGGTAAAGAGGAACTGGGAGATCTTCTTAAAGTATTTTTACCAATTGCCTAGGGGGAGCAGAAGTCCCAAATGGGCTGGCACATTACTACTAGATTTAGGGTCGCAGCACACAGAGTTTTTTGTGCGGTGCGGCGCCGACCGGTGCCGTGCGGCGTGAATGCTAAACGCACACA
>JAQGBX010004711.1:0-14843 GCA_034698745.1 Megaphyllum sjaelandicum | reverse complement strand
CCTATTTTGCAGCTGTTTCTGGATGAACCTGTCTAAAATCAAAATTTCCCCCGGTCCCAAGCGTTTGATTTTAGACAAGTTCTACTGTATCTTGAATTTTATGGCTATTGCAACGTACGTTTACATCCAAGTTGTGATGGAAAACTACTCCCGATTGCTCGGTTCCTCGTCTGTGCTCGACGTTATTTATGAGCGTCCCTCGTCCGCAGTTGCTCGACGATGCAGAGTCTGAAATCGTTGAGAGAAGCAAAACGATCGAGAGCGACGTTGAGTCAGTCGTTCGTTTAGACGCTCTTCTCAAAAGTTGTTGCTGGCTGCTTCGACCGTCGTTATTTCACTTTTTGGTTGTTCCGAAATGCGTCTGCTGGTTTAATTATCCTCTAAAAAAGCATCGAAATTCGATCGGATTTTTTCCAATGGCTTCGGATTTGGTTCGTTATTTGCACTCGTCTAAAAAAGCTCTGGAAAATGAAGGCTTCGAGCCGGTGTTTTACGCCGATGGGGAATACTCCGTCACCCTCAACACGTCGTCGTCCACTTTGACCCCGACGCCCGACGAAGGCGTGGGAAATTTTTCATCATCATCATCATCATCATCTTCGACGAATTCCGTGTTTTTTCTTCACACCGCTCAAGTGCAAATTCCGTTGTACAGCATCATCTTTTTGTTGGCCATCGTAGGAAACGCGCTGGTGATCTTGACCCTGGTGCAAAACAAGCGCATGAGGACCATAACTAACGTCCACTTGCTCAATTTGGCCATCAGCGACCTTCTTCTGGGCGTCTTTTGCATGCCCGTGACCTTGATCGGGACGCTGCTGAAAAATTTCGTCTTCGGAGCGCTCATGTGTAAGCTCATCCCGTATTTGCAAGGTAAGTTCACGATATGTCCCTCTGCCCCGACCCTACACCTCTCTCCCCCTCTTAAATTCGGAAGGCTTTCCGAGATTTAAATACCTACGTTGAAAATAATGACATTTCAAAACTATTTGAACGTATTGAAAATGTATTTCCGATTACGTATTTCGCGATATTAAAATGCATTTTAAAGTTACATTTTCGTAACGCATAGATCCATTTAAAGAATTGCATTTTAATGACGTAAAAAGTACGTATACTTGAAACGAATTTGCACCGTTTCTAAAATATATTTTACGAATGCATTTTATTTCGTTGAGAATTTTTTTTTCAAATTTACTCGTTAAATTGACTCGAATTTGAAAATAACCGAGAATGATTCTACGAAAATGTAAACTGGAGTTGGGTTAGACCTGTTGCAGTAACTTTAAAGATGAAACCAGCTATAGCTACGTTTGCACGTTGAAAAGAAATGTATTAACGTTGCATTTGAAAATGCATTTTTTAATGTTATCGGTGGGAGTAACCATCGGAATTTCACTTTTATTAGCAGAAAGTTAACAATATACGTCATATCGCAACTAGCCTCAATTTCGAAATATATTTCGTAATGCAGTTCAGTATCGCGAAATAAATTTCGGAATATATTTTGAAATTCGAATTGTTAATTTGAAATGCTTTTTAAGACGCATTTAATGCAAAGAGATCCGATTGCTGCGTCAATGATTTATGGTACGAGCATGCGCTGATAGGACAGTTGCTTTCGAAATAAGAAAGGGACGTTTGGGGACATTCAAAATGGACGTCCTAAAATTTTTCCTTAAATTTGGACTCCTCTTTACCCTCTATCCGCATTGTGTCCGGTCCATCAGGACGCCCCCTCCTCCCCCATTCGGACGTCCGAAACTTACGAAAAAATTGTATTGGAAAATTTTGAAAGTTTCGCAAATTTGTACTCGGAAAACGTAAATTTTGTACTTTGAAAAGATGGCGAATTTTGTCAATTTGTCTACAGAATCTATCGGAAATTTTGCCAACGATGAAGATTCACACTCGTGAAAACGTGGAAAATGTTGCAATTTTCCTCGATAAAATTTGGAAATCGAGAAAAAACTTGGAGAAAAAACGTGGAAAAATTTGTAAAGATGACCTCGGGAAAAATGGAACATTTTGCGAGTCAATGCTCGAGAAAAATTAAACTTTGCAAATTTTTACTGGGAAAATTCAAAGTTTGCTGAACATCCTGAACGTTCAGGTTCTCCGACTTTTCCATGTTTATCACATTGCCTAGGCGATATTGCGCTCAATTTTCCTTTTGCTTCCTAGTTTTTTTAATCGAGTGGACGTCCGAGTTGGTCATCCCCCCCCCCTCACTCCTCTTGTCCACATTGCGTCTGTGACTCAACCTACGAGGAATTCCTTTTTGAATGGCCCCTTTTGCCAAGAGTCTTTGTAGCTCAGTTTTCACGTTGAGTACGAGCTACGTTACTTTCGCTAAATGAACTCCCAAAATGGCTTCCTCGTCATAAAACGAAAACAAAACGCTGAATATCTCATCCGCTTTTAAATTAAAAAGACGCCATATCGTAAAAGCGCCTGCACGATCTGGACACGACGCCATTTTGCGATACGATGTTTGTTAGCAGATGTCGCGAAATATTAACTTAGGATATCGTCTCGTTATGACCTCGTGAATTCTCGAGCTTTTGATAGAAAACATACGCGCATTTCGATCGAGGAGGAGATTCACTCTTCGTATCTGCGCCAAATTTCCTGACCATAAAATAAGGGGAGTCCGAAATTGGATCCAAAGATGATATATGTGTCGATAGGCTTCAAAATCGTGTCATTTTTACATCATATTCTGCCACAGGCATGATGTAAAGTCGTAATAGATGCACTTTACGAAATCCGCCTGGTCTAAACACGTGGTTTTATTACAGATATCACACGAAATGCCACAAATACGGAGCTCGTGTCGGTAAACCCCGAACATTTTTGGATCAATGTCCCTTTTAATGCGCGTATTTCATGATTTCGAATATCATACAGGGTATTTCAACAAAAAGCTCTTCTAAAAGCAACTATTTCAGGAGTGACCAAACATGAAATAAGTCAAAAAAGATACGGTGAAATTTACATTTTAATAAAAGATCATGTACCCTCGAGAGGGTAATATTGCCCAATTTTGGAACCACTGATAAACACGTAACTTGAGCGTGGTTTTCTGAAAAATTCAATAAGGGACCCTTGCACATAAATTGAATTGTGTTTCTTGGTCGTGTGTTGAGGTAAAAATTGTCAATAAGGGACCATTCAAAAAAGGCGTCTTCATGTAGTGGGTAGGAGGATAGGTTAAGCCTGCATGAACACAATGTGGACAGGTGGGAGGGAGGTATAATTGAAAAAAAAAATGCCAAATAAAATCAGTTCCCAAAGTAAAAGGTAAATTGAGCTTAATATCGCATAGGTGGGTTGTAAATGGCAAAAAGTCAGTAAACAGCCAGCTAGGTACCCCTAATCCTGGAAAATTAACCTATAAAAATCAAAAAAACTTTTAAGGATTTACAAAATGGAAAATTTTTCCCAGTGCAGATTTGCAAAATTTTCATTTTTTTCGAGTATAAACTCGCTAAATTTACTATCTTTTGGCAATAATTCTCAACTTTTTTACTATTCAAAATTTACGTTTTCCGAGTATAAATTTGGAAAACTTTTAAAATGTTCAGAATACAATTTTTATTTTAGTTTCGGACGTCATGATTGACCGGACACAATGCGAAAATTTTGGGCAAATTTTGCGGTCGTCCTTTCCAAATGACCCCATATAACGTAACAATTTGGACAATTGATAAAAACTAACAGTTTCTTCACATAATTTCAATAATTTACGAGATATTTTAAGAGCATTTTCTCCGCTCATTTCCCTATAGAAATGTTCGATTCGATGATACGAGTAAAGTGAAGTGGTAACGGATGGATGTAATGTAACGTACTGTATATAAAAACATTTGGTCGCTAATTGGTTAACCGTTGTTTGTGGAAATATAAACTATCGGAAACGATGCACTCGTATGTTTACATACCACAAACGGATTAAGTTTTGAAGCGCAGCGCTTGTACTCGGTAACATTTTGGTTGCGATTTGGTCGTAACATTTTTTGTCAACTTTAGCCCAGATTCTATCGTCTTATTTGCGGAGTGATGAACCAAGAGAAGGTCGGTGTTGCGAGAAATTGAAACTAAAACTTAAACAGGCCGAAAATAAACCATAGTAAACTCCTAAAACAAACTCGACTTCCAGTACGAAAAATAAACATCGTTAAACACGCGTTCAACTCGGATGGTAAATAGAGGGTTTCACCCAAGGATGATGTCAAAACCCCACAAATACTCGAACGTATAAGCGAATAAGACAATCGAGGAACACTGAAGATAATTTAAAATGATAAACACGAAACGCTGAATCTGACAGATGATTGGAGTTTGGATCGAATTAATTATGCATACATACATCGCGTAATTACTTTTCGGAGGCGCGTTGTAACGAAGCGAGCTCTCTTTGTAACGGAAGTGTTCATTCGTATCGTTAAATAAATACGAAGCCGCTTTTATGACCACTCGGGTGATGCTAAGTGCTGCATTTATCTCGGATTTAAATCTGAATAATATGCTCATTAAATATAATACGAACCAAGTTATCTTTAAGTGATTCGTAACGACGCCATAGCTGCGTGTGTGGCGGTGTTTGCCCTCGAATATCGAATATGATATAAGAGTTACCACAGAAATATCAATCAAAAACTTTTCTGACTTTTCCAGTTTTTTAAAAAATATTCTCTGACCAATGACAATGCAAACAATTCACATTTTGCAAAATCGACACTGGAAAATATTTTTCAAAATTGACTAACGACAATTTCGAAACTTAAAATGAACATGTTTTTGTAAATGTTGAAAAAATGTGCATGAAAAAACTAAAAATGCGACAATTTTGAATTTCGAAATAGGTTTCAAAACGTTGAAAATCTTTGTTCGCGGAAAACGTGGAACATTTTGCAATTTGGTACTCGGAAAACAAGTAAAACTTTAAAAATTTGTACACAGAAAACCTGAAAAAATTGGCAAATTTGTACTCCGAAAACGTGGAAAATTTTAAAAACTTGTAATCGGAAAATGGGCCCTGAGCTAACCATGTAGAAGTACAGTAAAACCTGGAAAAGTGACCACCTGTTTATGTTGACCACTTTTTTGTGGATTGTTTTTTCTAGTGTCCATTTCCTTCATACAAATTCTCTGTATGGTGACCAGTGACCAACTGTCTACTGTGTACAGTGACCAGTGTGTGTTGTCTTTACTTTTTTTTGCTATTTTTACATTGCCAATGTACCTTAAAAAGTGACCAGATAACGAATGAGTCACGTTACATATTGCTTTAACCCTTGGACATGATGATTCTGAACATTTTTGGTTTTGTATGTTTTTAATACGTATATATATATATATTAAAATCTACATGTACAAGTACAATGCACATGTTCATTATTTTAATTAAATTCAGGCATTCTTTGTATAGTTACCACCTGTGTACAGTGACCAACATTGCCTATTTTTAGTGGTCACTGGATTAATATTGGATCGCCAAAACGGTGTTACGTTTCACTGACATTTTCAAAATAAGCCATTCCACCCTGACTTTTCCAAACATGTTCAAGTTTCTTGACTTTTCCAGTTCCTCCAGATTCTCCAAGTCTGGGGGACTTGGGGGGGAACCCTGTTGCCGTATAAGGTTAAGGTTAGTCTATTACCACTTTACATCCACTCGCCAGCGCGCCATATAATCAGTTTCACGGAGCGAAAGTGATTTACGATGTTATTATCGGGTCAAAAATAGACAGAATTAGATAAAGACACGCCTGTCATTTCTCGGCCACCATCAAAATCGAAGTTTATTCAGAAGGCACCGAGAGGTTTCTCTCGACAAACAAATTATACATCTACGTTTCCATCAAGCGAAAAAGTAATTATATTCGCAATTATGTTCGGCCATGGACTCACTATTTGCCTTTAGGTTATAACAAAGCGGATTCCCGAGATGGTTCGCAAAACGCAACGAAGGAGTTAAACGTAAAGAAATGAAAAGTTCTTCAATGATTTCCAGCAGTCAGGTTTCGAGGCTCAACAAATTATCAGTAAAATAAAATAATATAAAAACTGAAACGAGAATTCAATATTACGCTACTTTTGTTTTTATCAACGTCTCGTTAATGTTTCGTTTACGTTTCCCAAACTAGAATCGCCACGCGTTACTTTTACAATTTCCATACAATTTTCACGATGGCTTCGAGGATGAAACGTAATCCCTATAAAACTATAGCGTATATACGGTTGTTTTCACGGCGCCTTTCGTTTCAGGCTATTCGTGACAACGCCAAATAGCGTACGTTAACCTCGATCGTGGCCCCCGTAAGCGGGCAATCTAGGTGCACTCGCGTGTACGTAATGATCACCGTCTTCAAGGGGCAGCAGCAGCGCACGTTTCTGCTAAATTACCCCGAGCATCGTGGATCGCATCGTTGATCTCGGACGCCTTTTCACTTAATTTTTCAAAAATGGAAGAAAATACGATAACCACATTTTATCATTCCAAACGGTAACGTGATGATCCTCAGGTCGAGATGGTTAACGCGTTTTCAAACGAAACTTGAAAACAGCCCAGACCCTATTTTTAAACCGAATTTCAAATTGGATATGAGCTTTGGATTTGAGTCAAAGAAATTCTTCGTGTAAATAACACCGATCTTCGCGAGGAAAGTGAGTGAAGGGAGTGAAAAAAAAATTGATTTTCTAAAATTCCTTTAGCGTATGAGCGTGGGAGGGGGGGGGGGTGTTGTTCGGAGCATCTTTCGTGACTGCGTTTATTTTAAATTTGCGTTTTAACAACGGGACGATGTTAATAAAAATGGAAATAAAACTAGAAATTGCGGGGGTTTTGAGACATCGTGGAAGCAGATCTAACATCGCGTCGTAAGGTCACCGACAAAGTTGAATTACCGGAGTTAATTTTAACAACAGTACGCATGAACGCAGTTTCTTATTAATTCAGAGAAAAATTCGGTTAAAAACAAGTTTCCAGTTCAAACCGCTTCTTATTTCCGTAGCAGACTCTGTATTTTAAGATTAATTTTTGTAACCGTCGATCAAGTGCTATTAAACCTCGAGTTGCTTGCCTTATCATAGTAGCATAATGTAAACGCTGCACTCATGTTATTTTCTAATAGCTTGAGAATTTCATCATTGCCTTCACTTCAAAAGCAAAATGTGCATTTTGAGTCTAGCGTAATTAAAAGCAGGAGGTGTATTCTCTTTATGAAATAGACGATGATTACCAGTATTAAATGTTTTTAATGAGATTTTCTTCGCGACACGAGCGAGCGTACTTTAATATACATTTCGTACAATCTTAACATTTTTCGAAAATTATATCTACTTCAAATTTTTGATCAATAACGCACCAGATGTTGCTGAAGATTTTCTTTTTTTTTTACAAAATTGGATTGCTCGATAGAAATGATACCTAAGATAATATTATTTCCACGAGTGCACATTTTTAAACTTGCAAATATTTGCGTACATATCTTTAGGAAAGGGAGGTTACAATAAAAATAGTTCACCAATAAGTGTAGTTTTATCTATTTTTTAGTCTAACTCTTCTAAGGGGATAAATTTCCCACCGACATGCAAAAATGGATGTCTTAATATAAGACACTTCATCTGTTTTTGCGTTGTAGAAAAAATAAGACTTATAACACATTTTTTTTGTTTGGTGTCTGAAACTAAGTCACAAAGCTTGTCTTTTTTATTTTGATTATAAAATGCAGTTCCCAATTCATTAACAAATGCATAAAATAATATAAAATATCAAATAAATAAATAGCATGTAGAATTTTAATGATCAAATCTTATCTGAATATAACGTGTACACTCTTAAATTTATAATTTTTTCTGAGACTTACTTCCTGAAAGTGTTATTAAAATGGTGGAGCAGAGGAATTTGTGTTAATTTTTCACAAATTAATTTTTTTTAATTTGGGTTTGAGGCCTAATGTGCAGTTGACGTCACATCCTGTTTGGATTCCAAGTGTCTTCATTTCAGACAAAAGCAAAAAATATACTGTAGTTTAAAAAGCTCAAGTGTGTGAGAAAAATGCTAATTTCTTGTACTACAGTCAGGCACATTAAAAGTCTTTGGTGCGAGTGTCTTAAAGTAAAAGTAAATGCTTATTTAGTGTTTAAGCTGGAAACATCTTAAATTCAGACTGTGTTTTTACAGTGTGGAATTTAAGGTTTAGATATCTGGAAGCAACGCTTTCCACTCCATCGTCTCCTATACAGGGTGCGATAAAGTTGTGTGAATTTAAGGGTGCAACACCCTCGATGCAACATTTGTTTACTGAGAGCATCGTATTTTCCGAATAGGGGGCCATCGATAAGCGGTTAAACAACAGGATCCCCATTTAGTTAGGGCATGACTAAAAAAAGTCGTCCATCAAAGCCACCATGTTCGAGTTCGTTTAGTCTTAAGGAATCCTTAAATCATCATTTTGGGGGAATCGCGACTATTCCGCCATTGTTTAAGCGATGCCTTTAGTGCGTCTCACCGGAGAGCAATTTGGGTAAATGTAGAACAGGGGAATTGCATTAGGACGAAGTGGGCCTAAGACGCCCATAAATCCACTTCTTCCCCCTACTTATATCGTAGCAGCAATTTGGTAGCGTTCCTTCAGTCTAAAGTAGACGCAAGGCTCATCGATTTAAATGAAATCAAATGTTTATTCAGAAATTGTAAATAGGCGTGGGAAGGTTTACCGACAACGCATAAAGTCAACCCTCGTCGAGTCATCCTAATTAGCATGTTTCGCGAAAATATTGTCAAAGTTGCGAAGGAGAGCTAGGAGTTTCTTAGAAATATGCCCAACTTTGACAGGAATTTCATTTTTAACTTTCATGATTTTTCCCTGAATTTTCAGGTTTATAAAAATAATTCCCTGGCCACGCAATGGCAACAATTGACAGATGCCAATATTATCAACAATTTCGCAAAATCGACCAAGGACTATATATTTTAAAATTTACAGGTAGTACTAATGGCAATTTTGAAACTTTTTAAAAATTTACGTGGAAAAATGTTAAAAATATTACAATTTTGTATGAATTAAGTTTTTTAAATTTGTACTCGGAAAATGCTGAAAATTTGTGCTTGGAAAAGGATGGAAATCTTGCAAATTTGTATTACGAGAGCTAAAAAAATTGCCATTTGTGCTTGGTAAAGGTTAGAAATCTTACAAATTTGTACTCGGAAAACGTTAAAAATTTTATATTTGGACTTGGAAAACGTGGAAAAGGATGGAAATCTTACGAATTTGTATTACAAGAGCTAAAAAAATTGCCATTTGTGCTTGGTAAAGGTTGGACATCTTACAAATTTGTACTCGGAAAACGTTGAAAATTTTATATTTGGACTTGGAAAACGTGGAAATATTTGCAAATCTGTACTCGGAAAACGGAAAGAATTTGGCAATTTTGTCCTCAAAAACTGTCGCACGTTTATACTTAAAAATTTTTAAAAAGTTTTCAAATGTGCCCTGATCTAATAAGAAGCCTTATTTTTCGATCGTGACAACATGACTACGTTGAATTTTCCTGCCTTCCTTTTTCCAAAAACGTCCTTCTTTCCTGACTTTTCCAAACATTTTCAAGTTCCCTGACTTTTCCAAACATTTTTAAGTTCTCTGACTTTTCCAGGTTTTCCATGTCTGGGGGTATACCCGGTTTGTAATTGATAGAATTATACGATGTATGAAAATTGCCATATTTCATCGATTCTAAAGCCCCGCTTACTTCCCGATTTCTCGTATATGTACGAAAATGGACTGTTTCGGAAAATTTAAGAAAGTGTTAGCATGGCATCGAAGTTAGCGTGCAGAATGGATTATGTATACGGCTTAAATAATAAAAATAACGATGTATTACTACTAGACTGGTAGACTATTGATTTAGAAGAAATAGATGAATATATATTATTTATTCATAAGGTATCGATTCGTTAGCTAGTATTAATTATACAGTATTATTATTTATTACTTCCTATTGTTGGAAGTAAGCGACTCAACATCATTTTAATAAAAATACGTCCGATGCATATTTTAACGTTTTATAATATATATATTTTTTTAAGTTAAGAATGAAAATATGTTCTTATATTGGAGGTACTGAAATGCAGTGAGCCTCGACTTGGAATCGATGAAATCCGGTATGTTTGGCCATTGTCCATTCAATTCAATTCAACTCAGTACCCTACTATCAGAAAATAAATACCATGTGGAAACGCATCAACCTCGTATTACGCCGAGTAGGAGTGGTAGAAGAAATTGAAAAAGTTGACCAATTCACGTTTATGCACGCTCGAATAATTAATGAAACGTATCGGAAAATATTTCTTCCGTAATCGAGGAATAACATTAGGGCACATTTTTTCAAATCAAGTTTTCCCATTCGCGGTTTTCGCTCGGGGGGTAACACGAAATGCAATTAAAAAGTTGACGGAACTTCAATTACAACTTTGATCGATCCGGAAAAAAACAGATTAGCATCTCGTTAGTTTATTCCCCGAGAACGACATTCGCAGCTGGGTAAAACTCCATGCACACGCATTATACCGCAGTATATGCTCTTAGGATCCGAGTTCGGAGGTTGCGGATAAACGACGTGAAGAAAAACGAGACAGCAATTTAGGAAAATATTGACACGATAACCCAAGGCGCTAAACGTGCTCAACAACTTCCAATGAAATTGACTTTACGCCAGCCAATCAACGTTAAAGCGTAGAAGGGCTTTCATTAGCCTTACTTAAACAATATAAAACATTATTCGATAAAGTATGAAACGAGTTTACACCGAACACCGTCCATAGATTCGGGATGTTTTTTAATGAAAAACTTCCATCGCGTACGTGTATAAATAGCCTACGCAGTAAAAAAGCACGGTGCTTTATGAAACATTTACGCAACGTGTACATTCTAATGTGGAGTATATTATATATATATATATATACTCTGCATTTTGTTTTCAATTAAAATTCAATACCCTACAGTCAGCGAGTAAATGTCATGTGGTAAGGGGATTGCCAGTAGCAGGACTATGCTAGCTAGCACTTCCTGTATGGTAACCCAGATGTTGACACCAACAACTACAGTACATTGTAAACTTCCTAAAGGCGCGTACACACCAAAGCAACCATGTTTCATGAAAATGTGGCGCACAAAAAATGTTTTGCAACATTTTGGCGCAACCTTTTGATTTTGAAACAAGTTTCATGGCGTGTTTTATCCAGTTCCCCCCCCCCCCCCCACTGTCGGTCGATCAAAGGGTGTTTCTGAAACAAATTTCACTGCGCAGAAGCGAAATGGGTGGTGACGTCAGTACTTTTTCGTTGGTGTGTACGCGCCTTTAGACTATTTCACAAAAATGTATCCAACCTTAATTCAATTACTCGAAATTTATTTACACGTCGTATCTTCATATACATGTATAATCAAGTGCGATTGAAGGAGCACAATACGTATTTTTATTGATTGGGTGAATATACAATTTATTTTCGTCTTCATTAGCATTGTAGGGGTAAGTTGTAATGCAATCATTTAGGATACGGGATTTCCTTCTCCGTTAAAGGGAAATTCCGAATTTAATATGTCGAAAGTTGTTACCGGTTGCTGTTGGCTGTACTTATTGCGTAGTAATAAAAAAAATTCTGCAGCAGTAGTACAATATTTTTGGTTTTTTTTTGGTTTTTTGACAGAGTAAATCAGTGTGGTGACCTTGCGGAGCCTCTGGGCAAGGAAAGCCCATCACCTGAGCACGTAAAACTGCATTTTTGTATAGCCTATGAAGAGGTTGCTGGCTGGATGGTTTTTCCCGAGCCGGTCTGCTTGCTTAGTTTCCTTGTAATTTTGTGAATACTATTGCATGTGTATGTTAAGATCTTACAAATGCAACGTGTTACGAATATGTAACCGTCCTTATTTTCGTCCTGAATATCTTACGAGCCGTGCTATCGGATTTGTGTTAATTCACAGGATTGGATATTTTGGACATAGCGAGAAAGTATGGAGAATTTAAAGAAATTTGGCTGCTTTGAAGGTCACTTTGTTATTGGTTTGGTGTGTGCTAGTATCATCATCAGTTCTTCGGTGTCATCTAATCAAGGAGCAGACTCTCTTCCAAAGGCATGTTATATAGAGATTTATCCGTCGCAAACGCAAGTTTCTGTGACTTGTGAGGATGAACTGCCCGATTTTTCGCGGATTAACTTTCCATATACTCCCTACGTGTTAGAACTGAACATAGAATTCTGCAATTTCGATTTGGTGCCCAAAAGCGCATTTCAAGGTCTCAGTGGATTGCGCCATTTGTTTTTGTCATGCGATGGCTGCAAGTCTGTTCCTAATTTACGATTTGAAGAAGGTGTGTTCGAGGATCTACCCAACTTAAACATGATTCTCCTTCGTGGAAACAATATCAGCGTTCTACCCGATGGCATCTTCTGCAATTTACCTAGCCTTACCCACCTGTACCTAGGAAACAATTCCATCTCTTTGCCCAAACGTCTAGGATTTGGTACTAACTGTTCCACGTCGTATTGCAAAAACAATGTAGGACTTTTAAAACTATCCGAAAATTCCATCACCTACTTACCAAATCGTTCGTTTTGTTCTTTGAAGAATTTAAAGCATTTCGATTTAAGCCATAATGGATTGAGGTCCATCGAAGAAGATACGTTTTACAATCTCGGATCGGTGATAGCATTGGATTTATCTCATAATAATCTAACCAACATACCTGAAACTGCCCTCAAGCCATTAACTGGTTTATACAATCTAGATCTCGCCAATAATCAGAACTTGAACATTAGTGGATTTTTAAAGTACGTTCCCCATCTTAAAGGACTTTTTTTGCCAGGCATCGGGCTGGCATTTTTGGATAAGAGTGATTTCCAGGGATTGCACAGAGTGGAATCATTGATGTTATACGATAATCGATTGCACACAGTCAACGAGGATGTCTTTGACCCTTTTATTGGTGTTGTGAATGATGTTAGCTATGAAACGTTATCACCGGTATGTGAAGATGACGCTATAAAAAGACTGTTTTCTGGTGGTATTGATATGTCAGTTCTAAATATCACAGGATTGCTCTATCTGAACTTAGATGGCAATAATTTCACTGCCATGCCACCAATTCGCAAACTGTTTAAACTTCTTATGCTCTCAATTGCGAGAAACCAAATCGAAATTTTGGATGAAACTATTTTCAAAAATTTGCGACAATTACAGAGCCTAACTTTGTCGTTCAATCGTATTCAATCCATAAGTCAACAAATATTTGCAAATTTAACATGCCTGAAACAGTTATTTTTAGATCATAATGGTATTAACTACATTCATTACAACGCTTTTCAGAATCTTACCGCCTTGTCTGCACTTCATTTGCAGCACAATAGGATCAAAGATATTCGTCAATTTTTTCGTAAAAATGAAAATTTGAGAGTGTTAAATATATCCCATAACCTTTTAGAACTGTTGTCCTTAGAGATGCTACCTTTAACTATCACCACATTGGATATAAGTTACAATTCTATAAAACATTTGGTATATGTACCAGGTTCATCATCTAGACATCGTTTTATGACATTTTTGGATTTATCTAATAATCAAATAAGCGCAATTAGTGGGGATTTTTTCCCTAACGATCTGTTTAATCTTTACTTGCATGCCAATGAGATCAGTGAAATCAACAACTGTCCATTTTGCAACCTGGGACTAATAGAAATTATAACTTTGCACGATAATAAGCTAAAAACGTTGCACCCTGACGATTTGAGAATAAACCCCCTCGCAGTTTTTAAAAATACGCCTAGTGTGACATTAAGTGGCAATAGTTTCATTTGCGATTGTTATTTACTGACAATAAGACAATTTACGCGTAAGGAAAACTATGTGCTTATCTTAAACTTTGATGAGCTATCTTGTCGCAGGGAATATGCCAAGAACAAGCCAACTATGGTCAATATTGTTCAGACAACTTTTCCGGAAGACTTCCTGTGCAAAATCGGTCATCAGAATAATCCTTCAATACCTAAGACATGCTCAGTCTATCATGATGCCATTTGGGAATATATTATCGTTGATTGTTCCCTTGGAAATTTAACCCTGATTCCTTCCAAAGTCTACCCCGGTGTCGTTAAGCTGTATCTGGACGGGAATAATTTCCAAAAACTGAAAAGCACTGTTTTCCAATCCCAATTGTATCAGAATCTCACTGAACTGTATTTGAATGATAGTCACGTTGAAAGCATCGAAGACAACTTATTTATAGAATTAAATAAATTAACGCATTTGAATTTGCAAAACAATGATCTGAAATATCTTAGTAAACATTCCTTTAATGGTCTTCATCATTTGATCGAATTGAAGTTGTCTTACAATAATTTAATGGTGATGGAGAATACTGTATTCTCTCCCTTATCCGAATTAATGCAATTACAGTTAGACAATAACCAACTGCGTGCTTTTCCTGTTTGGGAATTGTCCAGCTCGAAATCTTTGTCCGAAATTAGCTTAGGTCAGAATCCCTGGAGTTGCGATTGCGATTTCATTTCGATATATAGGCCGTGGTTACAAGAATGGGCATCTGCGGTGGTCGACTTAGAGGCATTGGTCTGCAAATTCGACAATAATTCTGCTTCGGAATTACCATTAATTGCGTTCAACACCACGCACTGTCTCCGACTCACCGAAGCTCGTTTCTTGAAAAGTAAACATTTCCCATTATTGATTGGCTTGATAACCAGCCTCGTGTTATTCTCCGTAGCTTGCCTGGTCTTGTACCTCTATCGCAGGGAAATGCAAGTGTTGATTTATTCCCGT
>JAQGBX010004710.1:0-14843 GCA_034698745.1 Megaphyllum sjaelandicum | reverse complement strand
AAACGAGTTTTTTGGTGTTGAAATGCTGGTGTTTAAGCTATTTATAATTTATTTAATGTTCATCGTTTTAAGCTGAAACTTTTAGAAATTAAGTGTCTGGATTATCTTTCCTTTGTTTCAGTGATTTTTTCATTGCAAAAACGTAATTATTTATTGAGTTATTCGATATTTTTAGGGTGTTTAAATACTTTTTTCCCTCATTGTAGTATTAATGAAGTTGTATTATTATTAAGGAGGAAAGGGGGGGGGGCCCTTAATAATAGGTAACAATTACTAACAAAACCAACGTATTATTAATTTAAAATAGAAAGAGAATTTACTTCTTTGACAAATTGTTGCATTTCAAGAACTGGCAAAGAATTTAAAAAAAAATAATAATGGACATACTTCAACTTATAGCGCCTAAGAACTATCGCTGCGTGCCAGGGGGCAGCACCTTAGACATCTTCATAATGTGGTCTATAACCCCTAAAACGACAGCATTTACAAAACATAATTTTGGCTGTGCGTTTATATATATATATATATATATATATCTTTTTTTAAAAAAAACATGTTTATTTTTGTCAGTGCCTCCAGAGAAAGTTATGATGATTCAGCTATAGGTTATGGCAAATTTCACTTGTCCAAAAAGAGTACACTCGGGTACTCTTTTTTGGACAAGTGAAATTCGCCATTAGGTCCAACTAGGTGGCTAGTGACGTCATGGAAGCCAGCTTAAGCAGCCATTTTTAAGTATGAAAACTATGGGTACGCAGTCGTTAATTGGTACTTATCATTCTTACTTCTAATTTTTTTTACCACTAGCACCAACCAGCGGGCAAATATTGATAATGCATTTAAATTACCGATGGTTGGCCCGCTGGTTGGCGCTAGTGGTCAAAAAAATTAGAAGTAAGAATGATAAGTACCAACGACTGCGTACACTATGGTGTGGAAAGTTATGGTGATTCAGCTATAGGTAAAGACCAACTGGGTGGCTATATAGTGACGTCATGGAAGCCAGCCTAAGCAGCCATTTTGGATTTTACCTTTTTGGCGGGGAAATTTAAAAATTGAATTTAAAATTTATTATTTAACCACTTTTGGTCATCAGGATATAACTTATATTCTAGTTAGACTGTATATTTTGATATACTGCCAAAAACAAACAGTGAAAATACCCTATTTACGACGATTTTGCCAATTTTTCTACAGTTTTGCTAATTTCGTAACAATTTTTATCTGAATGGCATAAAAATGCTTTTTAATACAAACCTGTAGTTAGCAAATATACAAGTACATTTAATTTCACTAATATTTTATGTTTTATAAATGCATCAATACGATATATAGGTGGCAGCACCGTAGGCATGTTACATTAAAGAGCGAAATCTCGACCACAGATAAAGTACAATTTAGTAAAAGGGGTAAAATTAAATTCGCAAGGGATAATGTCCCATTTGAGCCCATTTCTCAAATTCAAACAAGAGCAATTTCCGTCCACTCTTCCACGAACCCAAGGTGTAAAACTTCCGAGTGGATTTCCGTCCGTCCAGTAGAAGTTATCATATTGTTCTTGCGTGTCTCTGTGCAGTCCATTATAGTAGCAAATATTCTCTGATGGTTGAGGATGCATTTTATTCAAAACCTCTTCGATGAATTCTTGAGTTTCTTCGTTTGGTATTTTGACCAATGACATACTTTTATTCTGACAATAACTTTCGCCTTCAGCGAATGAGCTGTGTCTTTCCTCGTAAATGCAAATGACTAGACTGCCATTTTGGTAGCAACGTTTTGGACCATGCTCCACCAGATCTGTGAAAAAAAAGTTTGTCATTTCGTTTACAAAATGTTTTCATGTAAACAAGTTATGGGCAGTTATCCTAATTTCTACTCAACCTGCGCAGTCTTTTCCTCCCATGGGGAATGGACATTTACAGTAATAATTTGCGCTTCCGGATTCGCTTACATAACAGATTCCTCCATTTTTGCAGGGATTGTGGGTGCACATTTGGTGTGGTTTTGCTTAAAAATATCGCATTATCAATTTTATTCAAATACATGAGTTGTGTCAAACGAAATGCTTTAGATAGTTTTAATATAATATATTTTTGGTATATAGTTAATTTTTTTTAATTCGCAGCGAGTGATGTTGGGGTGACGTTACGATATTCAGTATAGTCATTTTTGGTAAAGTTATATCGATTTAATAATCATGGTATATTTTTATGGGGTTCACAGAATTTTAGCAGGGATTGGGAGTATAAAGTCATACATGTAATAAAAGTCATTGAAATATTTTTTAACATTTTTAAACTCAACTTACAAATTACGTTATTATTTGCTCGTCGTGGTTTTAACTTTTTTGCATATTGCGTTGTTTATAATTTAATATTACTTCGATCATATTTTTTAAATACAAGTCATATTTACCTGTTTGTTTTTTGAAGAAGGAGAGGCACTCTAAAAAAATGTTGGAAGATTAGTAAGTTTAAACCTAATGCAGATTTGAGTACCAGAGTTTAAGCTTGTTTAATCGCTATGAAATAATCTATTTTTGGAATATCTGAATATCCTGCATTGTATTAAAAAATCAAAAATCAAAAATATAATAAAAATAAAAAATAGATTACATAATTACATAACTTATTTTTTTTAACAAAAAATATTTTATAAAATGGTTCATTAAGTACCCACACTGTTTTAAATACTGTACATGTATTTTTTAAATCAATTTTTGAATAAATGCTAAAGTTTTCTTAAAATCAAACATCACATTCTTTGATAATTAAATAAAAGTACAATTACAATTGGTACATGTAATTTAAAAAATAAAGGAGAAAATTCCATTTTATTTCAATAAATATTTTCCAAAATTATTTATTATTTATCCACACTGTTTTTAATATCGAAAACAAACTCTTAAATAAATAAAAAATTCTACCTTACGATGAAACATCGCATTCTTTGAAATGAAAAATTCTTGCCATTTTTACTTTTTTATAAATAATTCATTCCTTCTCCCCCCGCCAGAAATGCAGATAATTTATGACTAAAGAGATAATAAATAAAACAAATCTATATGACAATTTTTTAAATAATTGCTATACCTAAGCTTCAGTTTGAAGCATAGGTACAGCATTTATGTGTAAAAAGTTAACTGTACATGTACAGTATATACTGTATATTATATAGGTCTAGTGGTTAGTAACATAACTTTGCCTGACCATCTTAACACAGGGCTTAGATATTAATCCGAATAAGTTGCGTATTATATAAACGAATACATTCATGAAAATGACAAAATACCTAAACAACTCATAACTTAGTGTTATAAACAGGACGTCAACTTACGCCACGATGGACTTGGAAACATGAGGGTTACAATGCAGCAAATGATAAGGGTCGATGTCGACGCCATTGTTGAGCGAGTTGCAGACCTACGATACATTTGGAAACTATTAAAGTAAATCTGCTAGATTTTATACCATTAATGACGTCATTACCAGAGGTATTGCGAGCATCGAGTTATTTATTACGCCACTTGTTCAAACTTTCAATCAAGGATGTTATGATTGATCAGCCTCATCGCAAATAAAGAGTTCTGACAGCTGCACCTGGTGTTATTATCATGGACCTGGCCAGGGATCCACTGAAACTATTATTATAAAAAATTCGATACATATAAGTTTCTAGGTTAATAAGTTATATAAGGCCCTATTTCACAAGTAGGTAATACAAAATCGTAAAATTTTCCAATATTTTTCATGCAAATTTTCAAAATTTTTTAAACAATTATCTATGTTGATTTTGTAAATTATCATTAGACAATTTTAAAAAAAAATATGCACCTGCATGTATCCATTTTGCAAAATATGTCAAGTTTTGACATTGTCATTGGTCAGGGAAATTTTTGTAGAACCTGGAATAGTCAGGGAAGTTGAAAATGATATTTTTAGGGGAACCCTGGTTATTTATAAATGCAGTGGAACCTCGTAATGAATAATTCGCTACTTTGTTACCAAAGCTTTGTGGGCTGCAAAAAATGCGATCTCAAACCGGCTAAATTTTAGCCCACAAAGTTTTGGTGTCATGCAGTGCAGCCTAAGTGTGTATGAAGTAGGCTAAATCGTGGAGAGAATTCTAGATTGCTATGTTATTTTCAAAACAATTTGAAATCAACCTGATTATACTAATTAGGCATCGCCCTACAACGTTCTAATTTACACTTTTAACGTATCTGCAGCGGTTTCTGACATATCTGCAAAATCCCCAGACCTAGCACATGGAGGACCTTGAACGTGACATTCAAAGTCGCAGAGAATATTGTTTTCCTTATAGCTCATAAATAACTCTTAAAGTTGCTTGAAAGAATTATCTTTGTATCTGTAACCATTTTAAAGATATAATTTTTTTTTCTCTGGGCAAAGACTTTAGTAATCACCCTGTATATGTTACGTCGGTTGAAACCAGCTTTAAACAATATGATAAGTTCTGTTGTAACGGGAAAATTCACGATTAATGTCGCAACATTTTTTATTCATATACGTGAGGTAGAATTTAATCCGAATTTCTATTACACTAGTTTTTATCGTTGAAGTTATGTTTTTTCTAATCATTCTGCATGCAATACATGAACCCAACTCAATGTTTGGGTTTACCTTAAGTTGGTAAATCTTTATTGCATGTTCAAAGTAACAACATTTGAGATTTGACAGTACATGTATTGTTACCTATACGTGCGTATGGGGGATGCAACTCAGACGAACAGCAAGTTTTGCATTCCTTAAGGGCATACTTAATGTAAAAATTCTAATTCAGATTTGATGGAAAATTTTTATCAAAACCTTTGTGTGTTTTTTGGGAAAAAGTCTGGGGGGAACCCTGGATTAGAGTAATACGATTACGATTGTGAACAATAAACAGTCTAAAAACAAATTCAAGATGCAGTACGCTGTTTATTAGCAATATTATTTCATCCACAAATTACAATGAAACGGAAACAATTTCAAATTAGAACTTATAGAAATAGTTGAAATTTATTTTTGAATGAAGGTACATGTACATCGTTGTTATTTCAATTCGGTGGATGAAATGGTTCCTCTTCATTACCCTGCATCGTCCTGTTTCGACTCAGAGAGCCTGTGAATAAAAAAAAATCTTGAAAATTATTTCTCAGCTAAACACACAGATTGACATTTCAGATTAAATGTCAAGAAAGACGACACATAGTGTTTATTAAGAAGAAACTTAAATTTGTACTTTCAAAATTTAAAATCGTTTAGAAAAATGACAAATATTTTATAAAAAATATTAAAATATTATGCTATAGAAACATAACTTATGTTCTACTGTTACAAAATATACCCTACTTCCTGTAAACAAATTAATTAAGCCTGATGTAACGAAGTAAATCGATCTTCATGTAACCAAATACGAGCTTGATGTAGCAAAATACATGAGCTTCATGTAACAAAATACATCATATTTTATCTAGCAAAATACACAGAGCTTGATGTAACAAAAT
The DNA here is from genome assembly GCA_034698745.1 of Megaphyllum sjaelandicum. Taxonomy (NCBI): domain Eukaryota; kingdom Metazoa; phylum Arthropoda; class Diplopoda; order Julida; family Julidae; genus Megaphyllum; species Megaphyllum sjaelandicum. The sequence continues at coordinate 9,334 of JAQGBX010004710.1, read as the reverse complement.
ATGAGCTCGATGTACCCAAAATACACCGAGCTCGATGTAACAAATCCAGATTGATGTAACAAAATACACCGAGCTTGATGCAACAAACTACACAGAGTTAGGTGTACCAAAATATACACAGCTCGATAGAAAAATACATTGAACTCTATGTATCAAAATACACCAAGCTCGATGTAACAAAATACACCGAGCTCCATGTAATTAAATGCATCAAAGTCGATGTTACAAAATACGCCGAACTGTTGTGTAATTCATAAAGTAGCATTATCGGTCAAAATAAGTTCTTCAAATAACTCGTTCATACTAACTTTTATGCTTCTCTGCAGTCGTTCTTCTTGGCTTAGCTCTTTTTTCCTTTGCCATTACTCCGATAAGTTCCTTTAGTTCCTCTTTTTTCCCTCATTCCTTCGGCTTTAACTTCATTGGAGTCATCAAAACTGATCATTTCGGAAGCTCTCTTCATTTCCTCATTTGATGCAGAGCCATAAACGATCAAGCAACGCACCAACATTTTGGAAGAATATAGTAACAATGCAATGCATAAATGTTAAAGTATGTCTGGAGTCTGGATTTGCATCGGGTTTTATTCCAGTCGAGAATTCCTACTAATTGGTTGATTGGTGAAATTAGATCGAGGTTTGGATTTGTGATTGCTGCTGATTGGACGTATATGTATTTCTGTTGGCACAATTTAGGAGAAGCCTTTTACAATCGGGCAACGCCCCTAGCAGCTAGGGCTTAGCAGCAGAATGTTTTAGACACATAAATGACGTACATTGCACATGAATCACCTAACAAATTGATCAATGACTATGGATGGTTTTCGAAAACATATATATTAGTATGGATTATTTTGGAAAAATATTAAGAATTTCCTGATAAAAATTAAAGTTGTTTCGTGATATTCATATTGATGAATGTTTTTGTGAGAAACAAATATTTCGCTGATTTTGTACTTATTTTGACAAAAAAAAAATGCTTTGTTCTTTTGTATTTTTTTAAAAAGTTTTATTTCATTAGTATTTTTTTTAAAAAAGTTTTATTTCTGTAGTATTTTTGTACAAAAGTTTTATTTCTTTAGTGTTTTTTAAATTTCGTTTTTTAAGTTTTTTTTCTTTAATATTTTTTTTTTAAAAGTTACGTTTCTTTAGTAATTCTTTAAAAATCTTTTACTTCTTGAGAATTTTTTAAAAAAAGTTTTTTCTTTAATATTTTTTTACTACGTTTTCATTAGTATTTTTAAAAAAGTTTTATTTCTTTAGTATTTTAAATATTTATTTAAAATAAAACGTGTTTCGTTTTTTAATGTAGTTTTTTTTAAAAAAAAAATAGTTTCGTTTATTTTGTATTTTTTGTTTGAAAAGCAATGTTTTGTTTATTGTGTAGTTTTTATGGTAAAACAATGTTTCGGGGTTCTTTCGTAGAGTGCGACGTATCGCCAAACTGTCACGCAAATGTAAATGTAGGTGGCGTCCCGAGCAATTTCGTATTAGAGAGCCTATATTTCGTATTAGAAAATTTCATGCCTTGCTAAAATTAATCAACCAGTATGCTGACTCCTCCAACTTTTCCCCACCCATATGCTCGCAGCGCCGCGTAGGTACATTATATTATGGGAACGATGTCTTCACTCATCAAATTGAACTACTTCCCTGAACTTGTTCATCGTTCACTAGTTCGAACCGGATTTAAGTGAACTAGCCTCAACTGTCGTTCACTTATTCACTTGAGTCCATTTCATAATTAGTTCTTTTTTTTCGTTCACTCAATCATCCAATATCGTGTGGCGCGCTTTACTCGTTCTGGCTGTTACAACACCATGAAAGGTTATTTAGGATAATGGACTGTTCGCATACTGGTCATTTCGTATACTGTGGTTAATCAACTGGGAATCATTTGGTTTTCAGGCAGGGATACAGATGTTTCTTTTGAGTTCGATCGATTCGATGTTGAAGTTTTATTCAGCATTTTAAGGTTGGTTACCACCAAATTTCTCTCTTTTTTTGTTGTAAATATCAGAGCGGTGCGAGTAAAAAATTAACCGGAATTTGTTTCAAATAGGCTATATACCTCGCAGTTTGATTCGTAAAACTTAATTTGGGACCCCAATAATCTAGATCGATTACATATACGGTAGTTGCCAATATATTAATTGAGGCCTATATTTGCACTGCTAATATATTTATGGAAAATTCGAATCGTCAATCTGGTGTGCACCTGGGTACACCAGTGTAGCGTTTCTGCACTCGTTCTATTCCAATCAAACTGGTGCACACTCAGTAGCGGTCAGAACACCCTGCTCCCCGCGTATTCGCATCACTGCACTGGGTGTACACTGCTACACCGTCGCAAGAGCCGGTGTATAGCGGTGCATCCAAAATGGCGGAATAGATTTTTCTAATACAGGAAATTTCGTCTGCTGTTCTCCAATGAACGAAAGAAACTGGGCTCGATTTCCATTCGAGTGTTCGAAGGAGGAGCCAGATGGTGCATAAACACAAACTTTATTTGTGTCATGCCAGTGTTAATTTTGAATTTGTGGAAAGCCGATGCAAATGACATTAAATCTTGCCACAAATCATCGTGAGCGATCAATTGGAAGGTTCCTCGTTTCCTGGTGGGCAGACAATTTCAGTATTACAATTAACAACTCACAAAATTAAAGAGAACTTTTATTCAACTGGTCAAGGTAGCTATTTTGTACACGGATTCGCATAGGAGAATAGTTTCAAAATCCGATAATGAAAAATGAAAAGTATAGTTATTAAAAATAATGAGAAACAGAGCGGACATCCGAGCTTTTTCGCGGACCGTCAGCACATTTCTGCGGACGGCAGTTGAGAAACACTGCTGTAAAACCTTGTTTACAAAATACATTAAAAGTACTTATTAAGATCAGTTTTTACTGACAATGTTTAGCTATTTTTAGTAACCAGGGATAACAGTGAGATCATTGGACTTGATGTAAAGGCCATTTTGAGAACCGTGCACAGTTTGGCGAGTACCATAATGGTCCGAAACGTAGTTAACTTTTCGACCGTGAGGACCACCCACGTAATAGGAACCGTGCACATTGTATCCACGTTTACTTTCTTGACGTCCATGGTTATCATCTGTGTAAAGATCGCTAATGCCATATCCAAAATCGTAATTGTCATATCCCTGAAAGACGAAAATATACTTAGAAGTATTTTCTCAGTGTGACTGCACTTTACAAAAAAATGCTACCAAAGCCATCCAAGATGTGACTGTTTCCTGATCCGTGGCCTCCTCCATTTTCATAACCGCCAGGAGTGGGATTGGCGCGGACGATGACCAGAACTGCCAAGAGAGCCAAAAACCCGAGAGAATCCTGGAAAATAAACGTTTAATTCACAAAATTATTCTAGATTCTGAGCAAATTCATGCTTTCCAAGCCAAGATATGATGCTATATATATGCAATATAAGCATACCATGCTAAAAGACATGTTTGTTGTGGAGTGCTGGTTCGGTACAGTGAGGTAATGCAACTGATGCTGTGGTAGGTGCATTTGCGGTTTATGTACCCCACTTTGAAGTACCGGTCAACCTGCTGTACCAACAGGTGCCTTTTTCCCAATTTTAAGACAATATATGGCCAAATGTTACGGCTTTCCATTCACGGTATCGGTTAGCCGCACCCTCGAAGGTGAGGTCAACCGACACCAGGAATAGAAACTATACAAGTTCGATCATATATTGTCTTAACATGGTGCGATAAGGCACCTGTTGGTGCTGCAAGTTGACCGGAACTGTGAGTAGGGTATATAAAGTCGCTGCTTTATCTCACACAGCATCAGTTGCATTTAATCTTTAATTGCATTAAACCTCAGATCCAAACATGTCTGCTTGCAAGGTATAATTTTGTAGCATTGTGGGTTAGTAAAATAACGATAGATATTATAGAATCTGGAGTAATTCTGTGAAGTGCTTTTCAGATCCCTTTTACCTTATTGGCTCTCTTGATCGCCCTGGCCATCGTTTGCGTCAGGTCCACCCCAGGCAGTCATGGTCACCAAAGGGGCTATGGGAGCGGTCATGGATCAGGAAGCAGCCACATCTACCGCAACAATCATGTGAGCAGTAGTTTGTACAGTGCCGTCGCAGTACGCAAATCTTTCTAAAATAATTTCATTTTTAGGGCTATGACAATTATGATTTTGAATATGGCATTAGCGATCATTACACAGGTGACAACCACGGACGCCAAGAGAGCAAGCGTGGATACAACGTCCACGGTTCCTATTACTTGGGTGGTCCGTATGGTCGAAAAGTGAACTATGTTGCTGACCACTATGGTACCCACCAAACTGTCCATGGTTCCCAAAATGGCCTTTACATCCAGTCTAAGGACCTAACTGTTGTCCCTGGCAACCACTAGTCCAGCTGAGCAGTTAAACGTGATCTAGTTGAGGCAAGCGTAATTATGCATGCAAATACTGAGTATAATCTAACGATATTGTGTAATAGTTTGTGCATAATTATACGCAACTTTATAGAAATCCTGTTATCAAATATTTAACGAATATTGACTGAAAGATTTACATTTTAAGTGCTGCAGAAAGGTATTACTTACATGTAGGTTTACTGTACTTGTCATAATCGGTAATAAACTTTTAACTCGACATATGCTGAGTTTATATATCTAAAATTACTTTCAACATCACGAATAATGACATTGTTTACTCATTTAATGATGACGTATTTAACCTGTCACTTGATTTCCATGTTTTAACTTGGAAGAATCCTGCCTTGAACACAGATATTAGTCACGAAATGTGCTTGACCTTTTAAGCAAATGATAAATGCAAACTTCAAAATTACATTTGTTAATTTTGTTAATTTTGTGCAAAGTATGGTGTTAAAACGTGTGGTCTGCGCGGGCTAAAGTACACACTGTACAGTACACATGTAAATTGGAGACCTTTAGAAGATAGAGAAACAATGCTAGCAAAATAAACAGAACGAAATTTGAACAAAAGTGGCGAGAGGTATATTAGGCAATCAAATATTGCTCCAAATGCTTCTCTGCTTCACACCCGGAACATGCAGGAAAGTGAACCTAGTGAACTTGAACGTCCAACATCGTGAAAGGTTCACTTTCCTGCATGTTCTGATCGAGTTTCAAGCAGGGAAGCGTTTGAAAAAATGTTTGATTGCCTGTATCTCCTGTCGGTTTTGTCCGAATGTCGTTCTGTTTGTTGTGCGAACCCTGTTTCTACATCATATACAGGTCTCCTAATTAACGAGCGTACACGTGTACTGTGGCATACATGGAGTACTACAAAAGTTAGCATTCGAATGACCTTAACGACGTGTGTCAAGGTCAGTTGGGTTATGAATAATTTTTAGCCCTCACAGTTTAGGTTACAAGACCCTAATACAGTAGAACCTCTCTTGTATGAACTAATTGGGGCCAGAGGTGGTTCATATAATCAAAAGTTCGTATATCGAAAAATCAAAAAGTATGAATGTGTTATCATACCAGTCTACCAAAACATCACGGTTCATCCATGCCCTAGGTTGGGTTGGTTTTTGTAAACAAGAGGAATTTTTGCGTTTTTGAATTAATTTTTAATTAATTTTCCCAAAGTTGAGGCCTGCGCCAGCCAAAAAACGCACCGTGTGGTGGGTAAGAGCCACGTGCTGTTCATATAAGAGAGGTTCTACTGTACGTTATTTCAGTCCATACAGAAATTTTTGATTTATTTGTCATTATACACCGAGTTTCTATTGTTTCCTCTGACCTATTACACACCCTGTATATACTGGACACGGATTTTAGAGAGTTTTTCGCTCTTTGAAAAACTTAACTTTGTTGTTACTATGACATTTAGATCATTTTTAAACAAATTTATCCCTACAAAAACTCTATCTCTAGCAAAAAAACTTTATTTATGGTCTGGTTTCTAAAATGTAGCCTAATTCTAAATCCATTTATATATAATTTTTTCTTCAACCAGTATTTAAAAATGTTTCGCTGGTAGATGAGGATTAATCTGGGAATGTGTCCTGTACTTATTGGCATTGGAACAGTTTCATGGATTAAAGTGGATAAATTAATTTTTAATATTTGCGATAATACTGAAAATTCGACTTTGGTATTAGTTGTCATACTTTTTAAACAAATATATGCTTAAAATCCACTAAATGTATAGTGTATTTTTAAAAAATCCTATTAATTTCAATAAATTGGACGAAACGAACTTTTTGATGTCTCGCAAGCAATTCTTTAATTTTATCGAGAAATCCATCCATGTTCTTTTTCGAATTTAGAAAAATTAAGGCTATAGTATATTTGTAAAAGACCAATGTATTGATTTTGAAAAAATGTTTTAGGAATTCCTAAATATGGAATGAAGAAACGACCCTGTTGTAATGATAAAAATGAATTTGTAACTCTGCTCATTCCGCACTGAATTCAATTCAAAAATAGAATTCTTTTCAAAACTGAACAAACTTTTATTATTCGTATATTTGCGCAAAATATTCCACGTTTCAATACAGTTTTCTTATCATCTGCTTTGATTGATTTATCCAATGATGAACAACTTTCATCATTAAAAATGTATTAACATTTTAAAATATATTAAAAAGCAACACGAGTAACAATAAAATTTTAAAAGTACTAAACCAAAACATATTTATGTCTAATTAGGACATACCACGCTATACTTCATGAAAATTTCCTATTAAGTTTTCGTTTTGGGAAGCACATGTCGTCACATACTGTATGTCACATATCGTGAAATGGAAATCAAAAGATTAAAACATTTATAATTTGATCATTGTTTATTAACATTTGTAAATACATTTTCGAGAACCCTGTCAGTTATACATACTTAGCTTGAGCACAGCACACAAAGGCTAATTGTTGCAAAAAATCAATATTAAGCATAGATAAGCACACATTGCACGTGTCTGAGTCGCATCACACATAAGCAGATAAGATTTTATATAGGCATGTATACATGTGGCTATACTTATATACAGTATATATATATATATCAACAAGAAAACAATATCATCACAGTATATATTTACAAAAATGCTTGTCAGGTTTATTAATATAATAAAAACGTTGTTGACGAAATATAATTTCTAGGAGGTGTTTCTAAGTTTAGTTTTCTTCGATCATTGCTTGCAAGGTTAGGATGGTAGGATTAGTGGTAACCAGGGACAATAGTGAGGTCCTTGGACTTGATGTAAAGACCATTCTGAGAGCCGTGAACAGTTTGATGGGTACCATAGTGGTCAGAAACGTAGTTTACTTTTCGGCCGTAGGGACCTCCCACGTAGTAGGAGCCGTGCACGTTGTATCCACGTTTGCTTTCTCGACGTCCGTGGTTGTCATCAGTGTAGTGATCGCCAATGCCATATCCAAAATCGTAGTTGTCATAACCCTGAAAAGGAAGCATGGATGTTTCGTCAAAAATGAAAATTAGTGCCCAAAAGTGTAACGCCATCCCTTGTCATAAAATTCGTATATCTTTTGAGGCATTCCTATTACAATTTTTAAACTATTTGGTATTTTTGCAGGCTGATTGCCTTTGGACATTTCATTAACAATTGACGTTTTAACGAATGTGAATTTACTCCGTAATAGTTTTATTTTATCTTTAAATGTGAACGTCATTTTACAGACACCAGTTAAAAATTTTAAACTTTATAGATCGATTCTATAGCAACTATTAGATAACAAACAAACCTGCAAAATTGTATTTACATGCAATGTTAAAAGGCATGTTATTGCTATTAAAAGCCATAAAAGGACTTATTAATTGGCAGTTGGATGCAGTTATGAAAAGAAAATATCGTAATTAATGAGATAATTTAATAAGGTGTGGTTAATGGGAACATTCGACGAAAGGTTTATTTAAGTGAAATGTTTTGATATTTGCTTTGTATATATAAAATTGACGGTTGATAAACATTTCCCCTCGAGGCGGCAGTATTGAAGAAAAGTTTTCGTTACACTTACATGGTCATTGCGGTAAATGTGGCTGTTTCCTGATCCATGGCCACCTCCATAGCCACCTCCATATCCGCCTCCGTAGCCCCCAGGAGTGGGGTTGGCAGAAGCGATGGCCAGCGCCACCAACACGGCCAAAAGGCTCAAAGAGATCTGAAAAATAGACAATCCACAATTTTTCTTCCATTTCCGAACGTGTCCGTCGTTTGATATCGCACACAAAAATCCCAATCGGCTTACCTTGTAAGCAGACATGTTTAGATAGTTGGTTCGATGCAGCGAGCACAATTCAACTGATGCTGTTTAGAAAGACAGTCTAGGTTTATATAGCCCTCTCAACAATTACGGTCAATCTGCAGTACCAACATGTGCCTTTTCTTGGGAGATTTCAAGACAATATGGCCACATTTGCATGGTTTTGCATTCCTGGTGACGGTTCGGTTCACCTCCGAGCGCTGCGCAAATTGAGTAAAAACTGAAAGTGCTCCACCCTCCGTGACCGAATTTGGAGAGATTTTTCATGGCGTGACCTTTGGCGAGTTTGGCGTTCCACCCGAGTACAGCTCGACTAACCCAAAATGCGGAGAAATTACAGTTTTCGCACACACAAAAAATCCACCTCTAAACAATGCAAGAAATTGGGCAGAAAAAGTCATATTTTCTCACAAAAAACAATTGTTGGTTACATGCTATGTTTGCGCCAAAATTATAAGCCGGTTAATTTAAAAACAAGCACAATCACGCCCAACTAATTTTACAATTAAAATAAACTTATTGCAATCGATCCGTTCATTAATCCTGTCATATCGATCTTTTTTCTACAAACATTGGTAGATCCTATAGAGACACTTTCTGGACATGGTATCCTTGTAATGCTTTTAAAGAGCTGCATGTGTGGAATATGCATGTGAGATAATCTCAAATTAAAAGAAAACAAACTTACAATAAAAATAAATGAGATACTAAGTGAATGCAAATTTTATCGAATGTTTTTAAAAAAAAATGCTGAGTGCTATTTTAACTTTAACGCTTCTGGAGAAATTCGCCAACATCTTTTTCCATCTCCTGATATAAATTGTGAATTCACAAATGCTTTCAAGATATTGTTATTTTCTGGATAGCACCGCAATTTATCGAATCTATTCAACAGGTGCGTGAATAATTCATTGGCAAAACTTTACAGAATAAATGATAATTTTACTTCGGACAAATTTCGTTTAAAATGCACATGTACTAATGTACAGCACTTGTAAGTACATACGCTTTTTAACATGTAAAAGTGTTGCCTTTTCATTTAATTAATTAAAAATGCATACAATACCGAAAATAAGCTCTTTTTCCT
>JAQGBX010004709.1:0-14847 GCA_034698745.1 Megaphyllum sjaelandicum | reverse complement strand
TGTTTTACGTAAACCCGCGCGTATGCGAAGGCAACGTCGTGTGAAAATTTGAAAGCAATCGGTAAAAAACTTTCGGAAATATGGGTATAGGAACAAACTAACTTTTACATTTGTACAAGTATTTATATAGATATGTACAGTATATGTATTTGGAATCTTCAAATGGAATGCAGATGGAAGCGACGTTCCATACTATGCAAATTAAGGCTTTAAAGAGAAAAATGGTTTCCATCTGTTAGTTACTTCAATGGGTACATTTTTACGAATAAGATTAATACAGTAAAAACCTGTTAAGCGTGACCACCAAAAAAAATCCAATGTTGGTAACTGTACACAGGTGGTCACTATATAGAGAATTTTTATGCAGGAAATGTACACTCGAAAAACCAATACACTGACTGAAAAGTAGTCAACATAAACATGTGGTCACCATTCAATTCAAAGGTGGGCACTTTTCCAGGTTTCACTGTATTTAATCATTAACTTTTAATAAGTTTGATAGGAATTATATATTACAGATTTCCCACAAAGATACTTTTTTAAGAAACAGTATGATACTATCGTATATGAGGTTTTTGAAATTTCCAAGTAAATGAGTTTTAACCCATTTACATGAACACTTCATTAACTTCATCGATGTAGCCATCAGGGCGCGTTAGCAAACTTAAACGTAAATTAGTCTCAAAGGTTTTCCTACGCCTCTAAATCTTGGCATTTGGAGTGGGGTAATTATGAAAAAAAAACACTTTAATGCCAGATAATTGGTGGCCTGACTGTTATCAGACGTTGATCCTTAGCCAAAATTCATTATGAAATGAAAATGTTTCCCATTCTATAAAGGAATGCCCCAACGAGCGGTTATAGTTTAAAATGCAAACAATTTACTGATACTGGAGTAAACCTCAAGACGTGTCTTAAAATCTCCCAAACGTGTCGTTGATTGAAATAAAGCATACAAATTGCTCAAATGCCGCTATGCACGTGACCTTTCGCTAATCATTAAACGGAATTTTGTCTCGTAAATTGTATTCAGCAAATGCAAAGAATTGCGGTTTTGAACGCGGCCATTAGTTACCATGATAAACATTCAAGCCATGCACTGACAAGAAAAACGCTTTTGTTATGTGTTTAAAATTGAAACTTGGTAGTCCTTGAGCACCGGATTTCATATACAGTACATGTATTTTCATACAGGTTGCATTTTTCAATCTGCTGGATTTGTCAGCTTTTCCAAATGTTCGTTAACTAGACTTCAAAAACATTGCACGGGACGTATGCGTGCAAAGATGGCGTCGAACTAGCCACGAGCAGTTTATAATCACGCAATTTCACGTAAGAATATAAATTTACGGCTTTCACATCTCCATTTCCATAACGATGTCACAATCGTAACGTACACGCATTCAAACTTTGAACGATTTCAAAAAAGTGTCCCAATTATTGCTCCGATAACATAACGTGCTGTAAAGTCGATACTTGCCCTCGTTTTTCAGCCATTTTTGTTGTCACTAAAAGTTACTACAGACAGGAGCCAACATGTCTATCATTATGAACGCATGCAATACCCAACCGACGTCTCTACGGCCATCACGAGCTTCGACCGTCGTTAAAAGAGTTTATAACAAACAAAAACTGAAAAGTGATTACGAGTTAAAAACTGAACCGAGTATGATAATGGGGACTCACCATTCGCCAACGTGGGTCTCGCCCAGACTTGCAGCAGCACCAAAACAACTTTTATAAGATCCATTTTTGTGGTGCAAGTAGTTTTTTGAAGTAGTGCACGCATCCCATTCGCATCATTCTGACGAGTAATCGAGGTGTTCGCACGAACGATCCGAAGAGGCGAACGAGCTGCACGGAAGTGTGGAATACGAAGAGAGAAACGAGCGAATTGCCCCAATATCCAGGCACAAATAAAACCTATTTCGCATCCCACAGTTGGTTGCACTTGCCACACAGACGCACTCCATCGTCGAACAGCTGCACATTGAAACGAACTACATGAGTGCAGAGCTTCGATCGTAGCGCCCTCTACTCTTGGGGCGATTACGATAGGGACTTAACGTTGAACCCTAGCTAGGTGGCGCCACAGTTCGCCCCATAAATCACCTGGACAGTGACGGATGTCCAATTACTGTACCTCAAAGGGTTTGTCCTGATTTTAACAACTTTTAAAGAATCCTTCGGACATTGATGTCACCCGGGCCACGAAATCGCGTTTTTTTAAAAAAAAAAAAAACATGGGAAATTCCGTCAAACGAAACAAACGTTTCCCTGAGGATAAATTAGGGATCATCCATAAAGGACGTCCTGTATTTTTCCAGGTTCCCCATCCCCACATGTCCCGTCCAATTTTGAAAACAGCTTGTTGATTACGTAAGCAATTTAATATACCTGTATGTTCTTTAGAAATTCTTACGTTCAATATATTAGATTACCACAATATATTACCAATTGTGGTAATATATAATATATTACCACAATATATTAGTTAACCACACACATACAGAATATTATAGGCTACAGGGAATTTCTTCTAACAAAATAGCAAACCATCCAGTTGTAAAGGCCAAAATCAACTCTTTCTCCATACAGGGGCATAATATATTTAATAGCTGATATGCAGGCTTTGTAAGCTGAAGAAATCAGCAAATTTGCCTATTCATGTAAATTGACTATAAAAAATAAAACCAGCACAATCAATTTAACATCTAAAACTGATGACAGATTAAGCATAAGCTGACATCCGGACGTCCATTTTCCTTGAACCCCTCCCTCCCCCCCTCCCTTTGCCGGACGTATTTTATGGATGGCCCCTTAGGGGGCATATTTTAGATATTATAATACAGTCGTTGGGTGCTACAACGATTTTTGATTATTTCTAAAAAAAGTATTTACTATTTTTACTATTTCGATCATAAGGCCCTTTTTGAATTTGGTTAATTATTTATGATATTTGCAATTAAACTACACGTACAGTAGTAGTTAGAAGCACGTGACCATGCTCGAGTCGTATTGTTTAGCAAACTTCATGGCATGATCTCTTCCTGAATGAATAAAGTGGGAAAATGTCGCAGAGATGCGTACCTGCGCGCTAATTGTACGGTACGTGCTTGAGATCTTTTAGTTTAAGGCATTTAATACAAAACGAATATGCATAAATAAAGTAAATTAGGTTAGTTGTTCAAAATACACGTACATTGATTAAAATGTTAGTCCTCATGTGCAGAAATGCATGCAGTATACAGTACTGTAGGTCATCCTTGAGGAACCGTTGATTTAGGCTAACGAACACAAACGTTTACACCAACACTCAATGCCTATCTCGTCATAACTTAAAAATTTGCCACTTTCTTAAAATCAATAATTAACATTTCTTAGAACTCTTGCCACTAGGTGGCAGAAGTGGTCTGATAATAACTTGAGAGAATTTTATGCGTCCCAATTTCGACCACTTTATCAAATTTTGTGTTAAATTGTACTTGTCCTTGACCCTCAAATCGCCGCTTGGTTTTTTTGGCATTTGACCTCTAACCCTCCCATGTTGTGCCAGCGAACGTTAATTTATTCAAAATTTCAAACAAATGTTGGGTTTACAACGAAGAATGACATCTGAATATCGCATTCTGACAGTTTATATGGTTGACCTTCATCACATTTAGAAAATAACACAGACAAATTTGATAAAATGCGAATGTTTCATTTCCGGCGCATTTTAAGGATGTTTAAAAGAATGATTATGAGAAATCAAATATCTTAATTTTTTTTAACTTTCAGTTTGAGATTTTTAATTTTTATAGCAAAGGTATTAAAGTGAAATTCTCAGCTTCTCTGACATACAGTAAACTCGTGCAAATTTGGCATCTAATTGCGTCGGATGTGTGGTTGTTGTCAGCCAAACTGTCAATGACCAGCTTTTTTTTTTCCAAAAGAAGTTGATTTAATTTCTTTCATTGCGTGAAAGGACGCAATGAAAATTGCGCCCTGTCCTTGTCAAAATATACGAGATGTTACATGTACTGTAATCGCATCAAATTTAAACTCCATTTTAAAAAATAATTTTACAATAAACATTTGTATCCAGCTCTAATTTCTAAACAAAAGAAAACAATTGTATTTTACGTAAAATACAATCTTAAAACAAGAAAAACAGTGTTAAGAAAAATACAATTTCACCCGACTTCATTCCGAGCATACCGTAAATACGGAACTAAGCGCCGGACCCGCAAGAGCCGCCTGCCTTTAATAATCGCCGGGGGGTTCCCCGGAATTTGCAAATAAACGCCGAGGCTTCATTAAGCGCCCCCGGCGGCTATTACAAGCAAGACTGATTACCATATCGAGTACTCGGACACCTTGTTACAATAGTCGTAAATAAATGTCTCATCATGTGTTGTTTGATTTAAGGCTTGCATTGGAATAAAGATGTGATTTTAAAGTCGAGGCAATTTTGTTTACGGTAATTTTTGAAGTTTAAATGTAAAAGTACAGTAGGTAGGTACCTGTAAGTATTACTTATGGTATGCTCCTTTTATTTGACACTTTAGCCTAGTAAATACCGGTAATATGGTACATAGCCTACTAGCTATGGTAGCGATAGTACATGAGGTGTAAAGTCGAGGAACAGACAAGCGCCGCACCCGCAATAGCCGCCTGCCTTTAATAATCGCCGGGGAGGAGGATCCCCCGGAATTTGCAAATAAGCGCCGGGGCGCTTAATTCCGTATTTACGGTAATACCGTAGTTTCAAGGTAAACGTTGCGATCCAATTCACACATTTCGCTGGAAGTTTCAAAGTTAGAAGCATTCCTAAGCAATATACAGTAATCGATCGCCCTGAAGCTATTATGAACAAGTTACGAAGTACAAAACCTTCCTAATTTTCACACCGATGCAGAAAGAAACGAGTTACCGCCTAGGACCACACGTGGGCACGTTAACCATTCAACCTTGATGCCGACCTCAACCCAACATGATCAGAAGTCTGAAAACCTCAATTCAGAAGAATAAAAAAATGGAGCAGAAAACCAACTAAGAAATACGGAACCAAAGTTGCGGAGAAGTATCCAAGAACAAAAACCACCCACGTCGCAAAAATTCTGCTACGATAAGCCTGGATAGTCATTTCAAAATTAGCAATGAACGAACCGAAAACAAATTAATGTTACAAAATGAGCCAAGGACAACAATATTATGTCGACAAAGTGATCAACGCGAATTTGTGCAAAACCAAATGTATAGCACGACAGACATAAATTTGCACTTTTAAGGTCTTGATTATCGGGTGTACGTGACAAGCACCTGCAAGAGTAGAAATGAAATTAGTGAAAGTGCATGTTTTTGATTTTTTTTACACGAACAGACAATTTTGAAACTCGCCAGTTTCCGCCTGAAAACGACGTATATTTTCCTTAATAGCAAAGGGCCAAGCACTAGGTCCCAAAACTGTTTCCTGAGATGCAGAGAAACTTATTGAAAACGTGATGCATTACATCAGGATGTGCATCAAGAGTTCTAAAATGAGATTCAAAATATTTGTACGAAAACTGCATTTGGAACCATTTCTTGCCATTTTAATAATTTTTTTTTTTTTTTTTTTTCATAATCATTCTAACAACTTGTTAGAGGGCGAAAAAAAAACCGAATAAAATGTCCGTTTCGCGCACTATATGTACTTTAGAATACTACACAACATTCTATAAGTTTGAAAACTAATGGCGAATTCGACTCACCCAAAAAAATTACACCCAAGTGCACCAGGTGTATAGCTACAAGGTGAAGCATAAGTCTGTTAAATCGGCACTATTGCAGGCAGCAGGCACAAGAAGACTTTACAGACTTATGCCTCACCTTGTAGCTACACCCGGTGTACATTTTTTGGGTGAGTCGAATTCGCCATAAGAGGGAACGTAGGGGGCAGAAACGTGCACCCGGTGCCCTTGGGTGTACACTTTTTGGGTGAGTCGAATTCGCCATAAAATTTTATCCTGCACTTCTGACGTAACGAGTCTGAATTGAACTGCAGTCTGCGATTAGAAAAACGCGTCACTGCATGCTGCGTCTAGTTATCCTTTCTGGAAATGTCCTTATTTAAATGAAAAAGTTTCCTGTGTAAAAGCTACGCTCGGAAGACCGGATTCCACTCTGGAGAAATTTCAAGGAACTGAAGACATTTCTGGTTGGCAACATTTTTAGTCAACCCTTTACGTGTTAAACTTATGCGCGTCGTCTGCTCCTTTATTGGGTTGATAGATGTTCTTCGAAATTGACTCTATTTTCTAATTTTTTTGGATATATTTCCGTATTTTTGAATTATTGGAGTCATCGTAATATCTTTTTATATCATGCAAGCAATTAAATACAGGCATCATATTTCAGAAATGCTTACAAATATCGCCATTTCAATAACATTAAAACAGAATATAAAATACAATGTTTATTATTCCTCACATAATGCAAAAATAATGTATTATCTGTATATGCATACAAGAAATTAGAAAATATCGTCAATTTCCACGATTATCTCTGGAAAAAAAATGAACTAGCAGACGACGTTTGACTAAAAATGTTGCCAACCAAAAATGTCCTCACGGAGGAACTTACTGTAGCTAATAGGTTAGCAGTTGCTTCTGCATCAAATAAGAGACGATTCAGTTGCGACTACCAATTTTATGCAAACATAAACGTATGTAAACAACTGGCAGCAATTAGCAAGAAAAAGTTCTATTACCAAAAAATGCGCTTATTTTCGTTTTAATATTTCGATCTAAATGCCCGCGATTCATGGATGCAATAAATAAACGCGCGAGTTCTTTCCCGTTGCGTTTCAATTAATTAACGCGGGTCTTTGTTGCAGGAATTAAAAAGCAACTCTTGTAATAGGGCTTCACCGTCCTTTTTATTCTTTTTGCCAAGGGTTATTGAAACAGCACGATCATTGCTCGATTTAACCTCTTTTTTTCTTTAAAAAAGGCGGGTTTCTGTTCGACACGATATAGAGAATCACTCGATGTGCTCGAAATAGCGGAAATGACCTGAATTTCGCTTTACCAGCGCACGCACTCTGACTAATAAAATATAATGATAATAAAAATACGCGTATATACAAAGCACTTAGCAATTGAATTTTGCGTTAGCCAATGAGGATGAAATGCGTAGGTTTATTCGTACAGTAAGCCCATGTTCGCCTTCTGGCTATTTCATGCACGGTCATCGACAAGTCAGCGAAAAAATACCGTTCACATCATACTGCGTTTTCATCTCAACCGCGACGCGCTAAACTAAATAAAAAAAATAAGAAAAAAATTATTGAAAAACCTATACATTTAAATTCTTCCAAGATTCAGCTCGGATGATTCTATCCATTGTGATAAATGTAAATCACTGATGTGATCGAGGTTCTCGATCACCTTGAGCCTTGTGTAAGATACTCATGATCAACATTATAACTGCGCAACTTCTCCAATTATTTTTAAATTTCATTACGTAAATGGACACTGGACACAATTAACTGCTGTTGAGGACAGTCTTGTTATAAGAGATACAGTAGTTTAATGTCCCACCTTCGTAGTTAGTGTGGACATTTCTTTTTCAAAACATCAGTTAAAATTCAATTTGAACGCTGAATTTTGCTCCAATCTTAAAAGCCACAATAATTGGATAAGATTTATTTGAAACTGACTGGAAACGACGAAATTGGCTCGATGTTGGAACAGTTTTTCACGTTTAGGACACAATTTTCTCATCTCTGTCGCAGTTTAAATAATATCAGCATGCTCACTCCGTGACGGAACCTTTGATGTTTTGGTAGTCAAAACACTGCAGCGCCGCCCTGCTGTTTATGATAGATAAACTCGCCCTCAGCTAGCGTTCCCCAAGCAAACGACGCCCCAAAACTCAACGAGGATAAGGACTGGAAAGTTATTTACAAATTATGCAGTATACCTACAACAGCAACCATTATCGTAAAAATTGGTTCATGATGGAACCGAAGCTTGGCCTTTGACAAGATTCAAGATTCAAGATGTTGCGTGAAATTAATTCGTGTACCCGTTTTAAAAAGTTGTTAGAACAAAAATAGGGCACCCGCTGAACCCCTTCGCAATTTCACGAGAAACGTCGAGAATTGGATTCACGGAGCGTGTAAAAAAATTGTTTAACTTAGGTCACGACAGGAAACTGCAAGAATGAATTTATATTTAGATCCTCGCAGAATCTGCGAGAGTTCATTTCGGTCCAACTACGATAAATCAGAATAGATAGCTGCGAGCTTCTCGGAAGATGTATAGCAATAAGATGCTGCAAATATGCTGGAGGTTTACTCCAGACACGAATGTTTGTAAACACGAGTGGCTGCTGAAATGATTCTGAGAAGCTAATTTCGGTTGTCAAAATACCTACATGCACAATTAGTAGTTTACGATATGTCACGACTTGAAAAAACTGCGTGACAACTGCGCCATGAAAATTGGCGCGCAAAGTTAACACTACGTTCCCAGCGCCTCCATTCCATATGCAGCTTTGATCACGCTATAATCGCTATATCTGTCAAATAGACATTTAAATTTTTGTATCAATTTGTTTAATTTTTAAAAAAATGTATAAGGATGCTATTGAATAAAAATTAAATGAACTATATTGTGTGCATTTATTTTAATCAAAATATAAAAATTATCAAAAAAACTAAATAAATCAACTGAAATTAAAAATTCATATTACAGTTTTGGTTGGCACTCCCTATCAAACGGTTTTCTGGGCTATCACGACTTTTCTTGAATCTGCTTATTCATCTTCAAGAACTTCTGATGGGCACCCATTTAAGCGAGAAAAGTTAAGAAATAATATATACCATATATATATTATGTAAATTAATAACAGAAATAACACAAAACTTGTAAGAATTAATAGAAAACTTACAAAAATGGTCGCGCTGCATCTACAGTAGGCTACCAGATAATAGGGTATTTTCGAACCGCAGCTGATTATGCAATAAATCTCAAAATGCCATGAAATGTCACTGACCTCGAGTTAGGCAGATTGGGGAACCCACGAGTTAACTACTCAGAATGCCCTCTAGTTATTGAAAAATTTGTTTTTCACGTAGTATCTCTCAGATACGCACGCGAGCAACGGAGTGTTAAAGCAAAGGAAGGGAAGTTTTTAAAGTCGGTCGAAATCCTTTTCTCCTTTCCTACAAAATCGATAGTACTGCATGCCCATTTCGCCATCGCTTATGGACGCCAGCGCCATTCACGTATGTTTTATCCGGATTAAATAATGCGTTAAAGCAATTGCGCGCGCCAGAGAATGAATTGGGATTAAATAGGACGACATTCAGTTCATCGTGACGATGAATTGAATCGTATGTGCTCGAGGAGAGGGATTTGGTCAGCAATTCGGCATATAGCCTTGAAAAATAGGGTACTCAGGAAGTTTTTCGAATGGCAATTTTGGCAGTTGTAAAGTCACGTTTTTGTTGTTTTTCTTAAATTGCCACGTGAATTGGTTTAAAAATTGGTTAATGCATTCCTTTTCAAATCAAATCGAAGCTCAGTAAGATAATTATTAAAAAAAAATACAAAGAGTAGGTGACATAACAACTTTGGCAGGCAGTTTTTTCCAAATCCGAGCAACTCTATAGGAATAAATTGTATCTACAATTGTGTTTGACTCGAGTGACTTCACGACTGCCAAAAGAGACATTCATAAAGCTTCTGAAAAAAAAAATGTGTTTCAACATGATTTTACTACAGTGTATAACTCTGCTTCGTCGTGTCAAGCTTCTCATCAGCGGATGCGTGTCAAGTTTTAAGACGGAGCAGACTTCGAGGAAAATCCTTGAAAGGTGTACATTTCCATCACTGAAGTATCGAGACACTGCAGTGTATTATAAGAGTAAGCGTGTATGTGATTATTAAAAAAACGATTGTGGGTGTTATAGATAAAGCCAATTCCTAAGAGGAACGCTAAAATAAGATGGCGAGTATATATACATGTGCGATATTTTAAAATGGAAAATTTTTGTTTTCGAGCAAGGACGAATCATAAGCGTTTTAGTATGAGAAATGAACAAAGAAAATATTCAAGAATTGGCTCGGTGCTTAAATGAGCACGGGGGAAGGAGGTGAATAATTCTAAACGTTTTTCATCATTATTCTTATATAGTTTGTCCAAATATCTACCGTGTTAGTTTACATCTAACACAAAGTCAAAACGCTGTATATCTTTGACAAATTCTATCAGTAATACCGATATATTCGAGGTATATCCCTCATTTTTTTCAATGATGGATTATACGTGTCGCGTTATACGTGCATCCATAAAAATAATGATCGAGAAATGGTATTTCACCGAAGGGCCCTGCAGAATATCAAACGTGTCACATCCGTTCTCTTAAGTGAAAGAAATATATACCCATATCGACCATCTTCTCTATACGGTTAGGTCGAGTTGGTAAAGAGAGGTATCCGATGTGACCCTATTCAAACGATCGGACCCTGCGGTGCTAACCAATTTTTCATCACTGTGCACATGTGGCGTATACGCTATCGATTCGAGCATAATAAGTTGGGAACACACCCCAGGAAACAAACCGAAACTCGCTTTCCGCAACTGGAAAGGCTCAGTAACCTTAACTGATAACAACTCGTCCAAACTCGTCCAAACTCGTTTCCGAAAATTCGTTTCCAATTTCGGAAATTCCGTTTCGAGTTTCGGAAACTCGCATTCCAGTTTCAGGAGCTCGTTTTCCAGTTTCGGAAAGGCCAATCGCTTCGGTCGAAGTTTCCTAAAGATGATCAGAACAATTAAGTCCGTGGCAACCGGAAGCGCGCGAAGGATGTCGGGATCGACTAACCGTGCAATCGGCGCAGCTCCATTTGATCGAGTAGCGTTGGAGGCAGTCGTAACGATTGAGGATCTGATCGAACTCACAGTAAATCCTTCGCGCCTGGCCGTCGAGTCGGCGCAAATCGTCGAGGGTAGCGTTGCATTCTCGCTCCGTGGCGTTGCTCAAGGCGCGCACTCGCGCGTCCCCCAGGGCGCGACCGACGGAGAACGAGGAACAAAACTCCAGGCGCAGACTCATGAGGGCACCGAAGCGCTCCTCGCCGGCGGCGCAGGCGTCGCTCACCGCTTCGTGCGACAAAGAAGAAAGGCACTGGTTTGGCTGCTGCGGGGATCGGGCTGCGCAGGCGGCGGCGGCGACGACGGACGACGGCGACTTCGTAGGAGGACAGTGGCTGGGGCGGGCGATGACGTTGAACGAGTAATTGGCTAGAAAATCCACGGCTATCCACGGGTTGCGCGCGATGCGGTCCGCGCTAACGACGAGCGCCGGCCCCGCCATGGCGGCCAGGAGGAGGAGGGCCGAGAACGAGAGCAGCTGCATCCGCCATCTCCGGACGACGACTTCCCTGTACGGCTTTTTCAATAACCGGTTCCCATCCTCAGATGCCAATGTCATATTTCATTGGTATGGTTTAGGAACCGCGGCGAGCTCGGGTGGGGGGCGCGCCTGCAGCCGACGACGCCGCCAAAACGACCATGGCGCCACGACGAGGCACGCCGACGAGCGACGAACGGCGGCGACGGAAGGGCAGCGAGACCAACGACGTGTAGAAGGAGGAGGCCGCCGCGAGGTGGCGCGCGATTCGGACGAACGAAAATTCGGCAGACCCCCGTCCTAATTGCGCGCGTGTGCTGCTACCATGTCGGCGACAGTTCGGCGCACTCATGCTGCGATCGTCAAGCGGAATTCGCGCTGCTCGCCGCCATCTTTCGGCTGGCCCGCGCGGCCGAGCATCGCGCATGCCCACTGCAATGACGCGAGGGTGGGGGGAGGGGGGAGGGTGGGGGGAAAAAAAGAGGTGGCCGCCCGATTTAACGCCGAACCATCGAGGCCGGAGCGAAAGCCGAGCCGGGTCGACCGACTTACCGAAAAACGACACGAATCGAGGAGAAGAAGAACGGCACGGTAATAATCCCGCCAACGAGAGCGAAGGAAGAAGAGGAGGAAAAGGAAGAGGAGTGGAAAATCCGCACTACTACAGATCCGTCATCGTCGCACATCGGAGCGGAAGAGGATCCGAGAACGGCGGCGGCGCTAAAAGATGGTGACGGTGGTAGTGGCCGCGTCCAATTTTTCCGCTGGCATTTTTTTTTTTTTTCCTTCTCGGCGTCGGCTATTCCGGATACGATCGGCGATCGGCGAAGCGAAGATCGGCGACGAAGACGCGCTTCCACTTTATCCGACGATGGCGACGGCGGAAAAGGAAACAGCCGTCGAAAAGAAGGCCTCGGAGGCCAGCACACGCATCGCTACACGCACAGCCGCGCTTCGGATGCGAACGACGCGAAGTAACGGGAAGCGGAACAACTCAGCGCCCCCTAGCGCGCTGCGGAAGGGGCCTTGGCGCATGCGCCGAAGCGACCTACGAAGGACGACGGATCGATAAAGGAGGAGGAGGAGGAGGAAGAGGATTTACGGAACGGATCCGCGCGGCGCGCCCTACTAGCCTCCGCGGGAATAAGCTTCTCCGGAGTCGCGACGCGGCGCCCACGGTTGGGGAACAGGCGTCCTGGAAAACCGCGCAATTCGGCGACAACGAAACCGAGAAAAAAAAAAGTCCCGAGTGAGATTTGGGAATCGGCGCGAATCTCGGGTAAGATGGACGCCGTATTTGCCTCCGTCGTTCGTAGCGAACGAAAAAGGTTGTTTTTTCCTAAGAAAGTTGAAAATGCTATACTTTTGGAATATATCTCGTTCCGGGAAAAATAAACGCCCTATCGGAAGAAATCGTCCGGTTTTGTTTCTTTCGTATTTAAATCTCTCGAACATCCGAAGAAAACATCGTTCCTTACATCATCTTGATTCCAAAAGCATCCGCGGGAATTGGAACCAGTTTCAACGAAACGTTATCGACGTTTGAAAGCGAAATGAGATGAATTATGGTCATTTTATTTTTCACGAACTATATTTGAAGAAATGATCTCTCACACGTTAAAGAACGTGGTACGTAGTCTATGCGTTTCTCTCCAATTACATCCGAGCTTCGTGTAAGTATCCAATTCGATTTTGTTCCTTTTTTTTTTTTTTTTTTTTTGGTCAGTTTACTCGTTGTTTGAGTCACGTGATGTTAATACAAACATTTTGAAATATTTTAAACACAATTTTCTGAACTTGCTTTACGAAAATATCCTTCGAATTTCCTCCATGCTACAGCACTGTACAAGTACAGTGTAGATGTCGAGTCTTAGGAATGTGCTGCCCCCTAAATTGGCAATCAGTGCGTAAACTAAGTCCCGTATGAGAAGCAGTCTTACAGGGGCAGTACAACGCTTTTCCAAGCCTTAATACTGCGCGATATACCGCACCGCCAAGGATTTTCCTCACATTTATAGCATGATCGACTTTTAAAAAAACGTAAACGGTAACATGCTTTCGGTTCAACCTCGTCTCCACTTTTAACACAAATTCTGGTAAAATGAATAGTATGGAATAAATGAATTTCACGTGGTTCGAATTCAAAAGCGGATATTTCGGCCCGCTTGTTTTTGTCCCTTTATAAATAATTATGCTTTTAAACCCGATATAAAAGAGAAATGAGGACCATTATTTTTTATTGATTTGATTCTTCAGGTCAAGTGTGTGTAGATCTCTGATGCACAAATGATGACTGGTTTGATGGGATGCACGAGGATGTTGAATGTGAAGATGGTTGCCAACTGCCAGCAACGAACAGGAAATCTGCATTAGGATTACTCCGAACAGACGAGAATGGATAAATATATACTCGTATGTACACGATCACTTCAATGACAAGTGCTTTCGTATTGTCACAAAACTGCATACGCTTAGAACGAACGACGGTTGAAGCAAAGACGTGACGTCAAACGACATTGTTAAAGAACGGGTACACTCTTAGAAAACGATTCAGAGCGAGTAGTATATACAATATAATGAATACGCAGCTTGTCAAAGAATTCGAACTGACCGGTAATGTATACAGGTTTTTTTTAAATATTTGAAGCGCTTTATGGAAGAAATAATAAATTCTTGATCGCCAAGTAGTTAGTTAATGACACTAAACAGAAATTTTCCGGCAGCTGCAAATTGAGTATGCAGTATATACTTTCTAAACATATAAAAACCTTACAGTAGCAGGAAGAGGTACTAACCACTGATGTGGAAAGTAATGTACATGTACTTAAGATAAATGCAATTAGAATTAAGTCTTTTCTACGAAAATATATTTATTTGAAAGCATAGGGTGGTGCATTTTAGATAAAGTACATTGCGATTGACATAACGGTTGTTTTTGTAGCCGTACCTTCCGAACTATAATAATTTGAGAAAAATATAAAGTGCATGCAGTTGCACTTGGGTAACAATTATATCTAACGTTTCTAAAATACTGTATTAACATGTGTATATACGTAGAATAAAGCACTACAAAGCAGGAAATTTAATGGTAAACCGTGTCTAATTTTGTGCTTGTATATATATATATATATGCCTTTGTCAAGTCGAATACGTGAGTATCCATTTCCATTTTATAGATTCTTGACAATCTGTGAATTATGTGAGCATGCTGCAGCGAGACGCGGGTAGCAGACTGAGACAATGTACAGTTTTATTAAGCATAGTGTGAATCAGACTTCAGAGTATTATTTTTATTACTGACTATTTTTATTCTGACTATGAGATTCTTAAATTTCTTCAAAGTCCTTAATTGTTATAGTAACTATATATACTGTACATATACTTGACCTAGGGTCGGCAGAATTTGGAACTCGCTCCCTGCTAGAGTGGTTATGGCCTCCACATTGTCTGAGTTTAACACT
>JAQGBX010004708.1:0-14853 GCA_034698745.1 Megaphyllum sjaelandicum | reverse complement strand
GTTTTTTTTAAGGGGGTGGGAGTAAGGGGGAATTAACACAGAACTTGCAAAATGTTGTGAGATACAATATCTAAATGATGGGAATGATCGGAAAGACTGCAGTGCTACCAGATAACGGTTACGTTTCATAGAAAAGTCTAAAAAGCAAATTCGTTCGCAATTCTTCGACGGCAAAAATGTCAGGCTCACTTCCGGCATGAGGTGATGAGCGAACCCCTAATAGCAAGCCGCCATGACACTTTCAAACTCCGTTTAAAGTAACCATGGGTTTGGATTTTTTTTTGGTGAAAAAAAAAAAAAAATTCCAAAGCATTTGATTTTGGGCTTATTCGACGTGATAACGAGCTGATTCCGAAAAACGCAACAACAACAAAAACCAACTGCAAATGAAAAAATTTGAAACTTTTTACATTTTAGCTTTTTTAAATTCATTTGTTGACCCTTTCTTGATGTGTATCGCAGTTTTGTGAGTGTTTTTCGGTCATTTTCTCTAGAACAACATTTCCTCTTGGACAACATATTTTTTGCGAACAAAATCCAAAAAATACAAAGGGTATTTAAAGTCTACAAACTGTCGGTTGTCATGGATCGTCCTGATTTTCAAACGAATAATCGAAGCTTTTGTTTGTCTCAAGTGTACTAGGAAAATACACACAAAAAAATCACCTTATCGAGACCTCAGAGAGCGGTGTTTACGTTATTTCTGATAATCAGATTGGTGCGAGCCTGGATAATATCAGACAACTGTGTATTTTGGACACATTGGCCAAGTCTGCAAGTAGACACTATCAGGCCTGGACACTATACAGTATCATGAGTATGTACAGTATTTTACTGGCTTCAGATTGCTGTCTCACTGGTTATTTATCCCGAAGTAAAAGTTCAGACATGGAAAGACCGCCACCTATAGTCAGAAGACGCCTCGAAATCGCAACGTGCGATGACGCAAAACTATGCCCAATTTTCGCTCAAATTTACTGTCTTCAGACTGCTGCCTCGCTAGCTTTTCACACTCAAGGCAACGATCGTTGAAAAAGTTCAGAAACGGTACAAGCGCCACCTTGCCAGAGGGCGCCTCGAACGACTTAAAAAAATGGCGTCGTTGATGCATTGCTCCTGTAGGGTTCTTCGGAGCTGTCCACCAGGGGACGCGCACAACAGTGTTGTCGCTAGGTAGGGTCAGGCAGCCTTGATGAATGAGGTCAATCGCTGCTACTTCCCGTCTATCAGCGCCGCCTCTGAAAAATAACGAGAGAAAAAAAAGCCAAAAACGAGACAGGGTCGTCTCCATAGCGAATTCGCAACTTGGATGTAGACCAAGGCTTTTCGGGGTGCAAAGGGTTTTTCATTGGCAACGCATGCGGAGGAGGAGAGACGATTGCGGGTTGGGAGTCTGACCCAGACGGAAGCGATCCTGCAAACGGAATCAGATTTCTGTAAAAATCATTTCCCTTTCCCCTTTAGTCACCATTTGCGATCGGGAGTAAGATGAGATAGGACTCGTGTGAGAAAAAAAAAGTCCGATTCTTGAAAAATATTTTTTTGCAGAATTCGACAAAACAGATAATGAATTCGTTGTCATTTTCTACGAATGCTTGAAGTCATTTTTCTGAGAAAATTATTGCTGATGGAAACTCGTATAGTTAATAGCATGGGTTGGCAGATTGTCTTAATTGGAAGATAACTTTTCGTTTTAGCGCAGCTATACCAATTTGCCAACCTCCCCCTCCTTCCTTCCCTGCCCGAGTACATTTATGAGAGTGAATTTCGTAGCTTGAAGATTTTGTTACAGAATCGGACGAGATTCATATGGTGCAATCAAGAATCATTTAAAATTCTGTGACATGAAACATTAAAAATTCACAAGCATCTATTTACTGAATATAAAGAAGAGCTGTATGTTCCGAGCGTTGTTTGAGGATGGTCTGATTGATGCATGCCTGGTTCCGGTGCCCCGTAGAGGAAGATTGTTTGGTTTTTCGTTTTGTACGTGATAACACAAAACGCGTACAAAATGAAACAAAAAAGGAAATCTTCCGCTGTCCACCCAGTACAGTATAAAATGACTCAAACTCAAGTCCAGTTGCCGAGGAATTTAAAAATTAATGTAATGAAGCATCAACTTATAATTCAATTACGGAAATAAAATATCACTCAAAATTCAATAAATGTGATCTTGTGAATCATTAAAAGTCCCCTTCATGTGACCAAGCAGCATTCGGAATATTCTTTTTATAGGTTCGCGAGTATCACTCAAAATACCCCTAAGATCTTCAAGAACCACTCAAAATTCAACTCAATGTCATTAAGAACCACTCAGAATTCACTTGTTCAAACGCATCAACATTATTTACTTTTTCCATAAGAGAATCACTCATATCCCACACGTTAACGGTATTACTTGGCATAATTAGCAACTTTTTGTTATGTCAATACAGAGATTGCCCGCATGAAAACCTATCATTTTAACCGTTTACTTTGTAGTGCAATTAAGGAGACGGACGTGTCGCTGTCTTCGAGTACGCAAGGACAGTGTTCAAGACATTGACTGCCAAACTGCGCACTGACCTCGAGCAAATTGGACGCAAGAAACTTTATAGCAAAGCCACCTTGAAACATAATCAACAATGGTGGCACGGCTGTACGCATTATCGATTTGAGGACAATTCTGAGGGGCAAAGCTATTCGTGCACATGATAAACCCTTTTTACCAAAAATTAAAAAAAACATTATTTCGCCCATTACGCAAGAATTGAGAACAATTTCAAGCGCTAAATATCCTCACTTTTGTGCTAGTTTCCAAGTTTGCACGTTACCATGTACAGTACGTAACAAAACAAAAAAAATAGTTCGATTACTCGTCGCGAAAGGTACGAAATTGGCGTTTTCGGCAAATCAGTATCTTTGTTGAACACTGCAAGATGTTGTTTTGGGAGTTAAAAAATTGTACTGAACCAAGACCAGCATGGCGACTTTCCTTAATTTTGAACCAAATGTATTCATACATATATACTGTACACTGTAAATACACGTAAAAAGTGTAATAATACCATTAAAAATAAAAAAGAACCAAAATAATAAACAACCCCGTTAGCCTCATTAATGAGGTGTGAAACCTCATTAAGAAGAACTTGATTTATATGAATTACTGATAGCACGAACTCATTTCCAGTCTCCATCTATAGATGAATAATCTTAATTTTTTTAAGTCGAATTTCGAATTCGGATAATAAAAATGTTCGGCTGAAAGGAATTAATTGTCGAGTTCTCAAATACATGTATGAAACAAGGCACGGTAAAACGGGGAATTCCCCGATAAACTTTGCAAGACCTACGTGGGGCATGATTTCAGGCAAATTTCCATGAAACTTAAGTTCATACTGTTAAATTGAAGTCATGTTATCTGCATGACTGATAACACGAACTACGGTTTAAACGATCACATTTCGGCGTCCCTTGAGCTACGCGTTTTCACGAGGTTCGACTGTTCACTCAACTTAATGGCAGTTTCGAAAATAATAATGCTAATTTATAAATGTTACCGAAAAGATTTCTTCATTTCGAGGGTTAGAAAATGTTTCAAAAATTGTATAGAACTTGCAATTTTCCGCACGTTTTTACCATAGAAGGTATTTTACTACATTATTTATTTTCCGTTCATTTAATGACAATGAAAGCCTGTTATGATGATAAAGGGGTCCAGGCAAGGATAAGGGTAAACCTTGAAAAAGTTTTATTTTCTTAACCGTAAAAACATAAACATAAACTTGCTGAAAATTTTAAACGAAACTAAAAACGACCGATTTTCTCGCTTAATGTTCCGGAATATCAGGAGTAATTGTGCGATATTAAACTTGTCCCATGGACACGTGTCCTACTGCGGGTAACACGCGAGCTGCAGCGCCCCCTATAGCCAGGTGCGAATGGAGATTTTAAAACGTCAAGGTCACCTTGAGCCAGGCACAGGGAATCCCCAATGCTCGGGCCAAAAATCGTGACGTCACGGCTCGATTCGTGGGCGTGAATGTAGGGCACATCAGCAACAAACAACACGTTCGCTACCTTATGTTTTATTTTGTAACGTTGTTTATTATTATTATTTTTTTGTTCTTGCTGCACCGAATTTAATCCTCGAAAATATGGTGTCAGGGCGATGAGTCAAGGTACCGAGTCAGCATCGTTGTGACGTCTCAACGTAACGTTTTATCTTCATGGTTGCAACTTGCGTAACTGCTAAATGTTGTTCTGATTATGAGTATAGTCCAGGGACTCGTTGCCTAAATTTAAGAGGTGGTTCTAGTGGTACAGATTAAGGCGTAAAATTAGTATTACTAATAATTGATGACGAATGAAATTGTCATTTTAATTGCTAACGTTAAAAACGGCATCTAGCGATTAATATATTCAACTGGGGAAAATGGAGATACAGCTTGGGAAACTTTAAAAAAATTATTTTCCAATTTGTGGAAATTTAGCATCGTTATCTATAGAAACAAAAACTTTTCGAAAAATGTAATGCTTATACTGTAACTACATGTACGTGTATATTTTTGGAAAAAAAATTCTCGCAAAAAATTAACCATTATAAGATATCTTCATAATAAAAATTTAAGAATTTATAGTTTCGCATATAAGTTTCGTGAAACTGATCAAACATCATTGTTTCCATCAAACGCAAAACAAACTCTTCCCGAAGGAGTAACCAACGAGAAAAGCGGCCATGATTACGCATGCAAATTAGCCCACACGTTCATCGTATATATATGCATTAAAAACGACATCAATGAAAACAAAATGGCGACACCCAAGAAGCCACGCCCACTCAAACGCAGGATGTATGCCTATTTGTTATTTTATTATTTAATTCTGGTCACATTGGTGCGAGACCTTTACCGCACATTGACGAGTTGCTATTCCTTTTATCTATTTTTAATAGCGTTCTCCTAGTTTTTATTCTCCATTTTGCAGACGAGCATTCCTTCCTTTAATAGCTCGAGTCATGGAGGACGTTCCCTTGACATAAACAGTGAGCAAAACTCGTTATGTAGACTATTGCTCTGGCAGAAGCGCCGTTGCTAAATTATGTGCTCAATGCACCAAAATTTATGTCCAATAAAAACCATTACTTTTTGATAGAGATCAGTCGAGTTTGCGACTATATAAATCCGAACTGTCGCGTATATGCTTATTGCATATCTCCAGTAGTGACGTCATGAAGTATTTTAGGTTTCAACCTAATGAATCCCACTGAAAATTAAGCTTACTAATGAATTAGAGAAAACGAATTAAACCAAATGAACATGAATTAGAGAAAACGAATTAAACCAAAGAACGTAATTTCACGAAGGCCAACTTCTGCAATAAAACGCAACAAACAGTCGCCATCTTGAACTTTTTTAAATTTCAAAACACACTGCATGTAGTTGAAACTTCACTGTATATATATGGTTCTGCCTGAACTACTTTTACCGAATATTATAGAAACAATGAGATGTGGACCAAAGTAAAAAAACATTGAAATGGTATTAGATTTTGTATTTTTCATTACTGCACCGAGTTAAGGATTATAGAAAACTACCAACAATTAAATCCTTCATCTTCATTGCATGCAAATTCAATCTATTTTCACATTCATTTTCGCTATCTAAAGCATTAGGAGGCGTTTCAGTGTCCCAGTGCCATCTGTGATGCATGCTTTCCAACAACTTGCTAGCAGAATTAAATGATTAAAAGTAAATATTTTCAATTATTTTTCTTTAGAAAACGAAGGGAAAAAACTACTAATTAAGAAATGTTACATTTACAGTTTTCTTTTGAATTAATATTAAATTAAAAACTTAATTTGAAGAAATTAAAATTCGTTTACGTGAAATTTCAAATGTGTTATTTGAAATTTGAGAAATTATGTGAGAAATTAAAAAAATGTGAAAATGTGAAAAAATTTATAAAATACATTATACTAAATTAAAATCTCAAAGGGAATGATCCACTATAGGACAAGACGTTAAATAGAGAGGAATCCGACCAGTATTGAAAAACTTGGCCAGAACCGAAATTAACTGCCCACCTATGTTGTTTTTTCCGGCTAATTTCAGTATTTACGACTATACATTTCGCATCGTACGATTCCGAAAACTACATTTGGCTCCGGGCATGGCTTCGTTCACGTGTCAAGTCTCAAAATGTCATATTTCACAACTTGTTCAGCCAACGAGAATTCAGACTGGCCAGAACCATTTTAATAGCTCCGGTTTCATTCTTCTTCTTTTTCGCAATCTTATCTAGTTTTGAGTGAAACCACGAATTTATTAATCGAAAACGACTTCCTAGTTGCTAGTGACCTACAAAAAGCGTTTTTTGGAAAACTTAAAAAAATGCCTAACTGCGGGGATCGTCCATCGTTACGTGGCGCTCATCGCGTTTTCCCATCGCACCTCGAGCGCCATCTTGGCGAAAAGTCGTTCGCCGTGAACTGCGACCCAATTTCGAACGGTTTATCTGAACTTGTTTACCAATATAACGCTCGACTCGGCCATGAAGATTGAGTATGTGGCTATGAAAAAGACGAACGATGGTCGATAAACGAAAAATACGAAACGGCGCCATCTTGAAGTGTAAGGTCGCCTTCATCAACGAGTTTTCGATCTTGGATTTGTCTCGTGAGTTTAGTTTAAAAATTACAAGTATAGGCAGAAATAAACAGGCTCAGCTCAAATTATATAATCCCATACCCGAAATGATAATTTTTTTTTAAACGTAAGAAAAGTATTTTTAAAGTTTACAAAACTGAAAATTCTTATATGAGTCATTCTTCAAGAGGGAAGGAAAATGCATCTGGAAGTTATTTTCCTTTCTTAAAACAAAAGTATGCTACTGCAAGTATCATATATTACGGAAATTGTTTATGAAGATACATGAAGTACCAGGCATAAAATAAAATAGTTTCGATAATGATATTGTAATATAATCTTTGGAAAAGCAGATAAAATAATTAGAAATTGTAATTTTCACATTATAAAATTTCGCATCTATTTTGAATTCAGAAAGCGCCATCTGCGTGTAGTGATCGATACATATCTGGTACATGTACATGTACCAGTTTTTTTTAACCCAAAACTAAATTCCAAAAAAGTCGCTGTTTTTAGCATTATTTATTTTTAAAGAAAATGTGACATCAAAGTGATATATTAATTAAGAGTATTAGATGAGTTGAGTATTATGGAAATTTTCATTTTATGGAGTTATTCGTGACTTTCCCCTTAAGTCCTAGCCGTTCAAAACCATATTTGGGTTCACATCATATGAGCAGTGCAGACTTCCTCATGACCAAATTTGGTTAGGGTTAAACCGTGAGATAATCGAAGGGGCGCTGGGTGACACACGATGACGTCATCACGCGCTTGGCATTTTTAAACGTAACCCTTACCACATGCGAAACTTTAAAAAAAAGCAGGTCAGGAATATCTTTCGATGCAAAAACCTTTGTTTGTATCGCATTAAATCTCTGCATTCTTGTGCAACTTTCAAGTGCAACTCGGGAAGATTTGCCAAGATTCTGCATTAAAGATCATTGGCTTGCTTCTTGCACGATGCATGCAGTTCATGGAACGGAGATAAACACTTATTCATTTTGAAATTTTCGATCAAAATCAGAAAAGGCATTAGAAAATCCAATAAAATAGTATCAAATTACAAGAAACAGTTTCAAGTCTATAAAAATTAACGATCAGCAGAGATTCCAGATTATATAGCTGAATCCAGCACATAGATGTACTGTATATAGGATTCAGAACTACATGTATATAGAACTGATCCAGAAAGAATCATCAATGGAAACAGCGCATCTTTGCAATACATCAGGGGTGCTCAGACGGAAATTTTACTTATGGACGTTTGGCAGTCGTAAAGTCACGTGGACAAAATCGACACATTAATTGGTTCCAAAAAAAAACTTCAAGGTCACCGCTGTTTTTTAACCGAATTACTGCATTCCTTCTGAACTCGTGACTTCATGACAACCAATAGCGCCATTCGTAAAGCTTATGCATGAGTACCCCTTGTACAGCATCTTCTCATAAGATGCTGATTAAAACAAAAGAAAAAAAGCTATCACCCAAAAGCTAGTTCAGATTACGCAGATTACCCCGTGGTAATGCATTTAAATTGCTCAGTGGTAAAAAAATTATCATTCTTAATTTAAAATTTTTGTTGTGTAAGCACCCTTAGTCTGTTATGCAATGTTTAATAAAGTTGTGCATGAAACAAAGTTTGCGTATAATGAACAGTCAGAAAGCTAAGGTGTCACCATCAGAGCTGCACATTAAGCATTCCGGGTTTGGGATACTCAACCAGCGTTTGTAAAGCTGGATCCTATTTCTACACGTTTGGCACGTTAACAACACCTTCTCACATCAACGGTGGAGTCAGTGTTACGTTAACTCGGGTAGTGGAACAGAATCTGTGATTCGGGTAGTCACTATAGTGGAACAGAATCTGTGATTCAGAACAGATACAGAAGAACATCCTAATCTCCGTTGGCCTCTCGATGTAAACAACGCGAAAAAGGGGGGCCCCGACTGAATCGGTAAGGGGGCAAAACATAGTCGGAATTCGGAAATTACAGAAAGAGGCTAGGATCAACGGTTCGCAAGGCCGAAGCGAGGGTTGAATTACGATGCGAAATGCCAGGCATTCCCCCGTGCTGTCCGTCCGACCAATGGGGGAGCAGTTACCCCTCGGAGGGGGCCGCGCTCCGAAGTGCGCAGCGAACGGGTGGCCATTTTGCTAGCGGAAGGAAGCCCGAGCGCGAGTCGAGTGTGAACGCACTCGGGATCGGTGTGAATGACTCCGAACCAGGGTCAGTTGGGCAACCGGGGCCAATGTCAGGGGGCGCTCGTTAGCGCCCGTCACTACATCCGGGATGCTGCTGGAAGGTAAGATCGAGGTTGACGCCATCTTTTTCTGGGGGGAGGGGGAAGAGGAGTGGGTCAAGGGTGAACAGCGCTCTGGGTTCGGTCCCATAGTATGCGGAAAAGAGCTTCTGACCTTTGCGATTTCGCGGAAGAGCAACAAGGTGGGGCGCCGCTCTGGCGGACGACGTTTCCGATGGCGGAAAAACGCGAGCAACGTGACTTTGCAAAAATGCAGGGGTGGGAAATAGTCGTCGAAAATTGCCTTTACGTTGCATGATTCGGAAAATCGAAGTTGAAGATGTTGCGTTTCTCACACACTTATCAAAGTTGAAAAGTTTCAGAACATACACCCCGCCAACACGTCGCGTTTGTTCTGGTGCCATCTTGGGTTGTGTCATCTTTGCTGCATGCGGGAACGTGCTATTGATGAGGCATAATAACGTCAAAACGTATGAATCCAGTTTGCGTATACTTGGCCTTGCCCCAAACATCTTCGAAAGAGCTGACCCGGAAGTTGCGATTCATGTTTTCCCTTTCAAATGAGATAAGACGCGAACGAATGCGCGCAAATCAGGTTAACAATTTCCCCATTTTTTTTTTGGTTTTCTTACATGTGGCTCACTACTTTAAGGTCTCCAGCTGGTCAATTGGGATGGCATTATGTCAAAAATAATTATGAATTGCATTACCTGTACGACAGAACGAAGTGTAACGTCGTCAAGTAACAACGTTTTCAATTATTTCTCATTCTTTTGCGAATATTTCTGGAAGATTATAACGCCAGATAACAAATGTTGCAAATTCTGAAAATGGAGTAAACACTTACCGGAAACGCATCGCGGCAGTACGTTGGTACCAAAACCTAGCTTTGGGTTTTCAAGTACCAACGTGCATGTACTGCTGCGACGCGTTTCCGGTGTAAGTCTGTTTACTCGATATAGAAAAATAGGCCAGGAATAACGCGGTGGTGATGATGGTGTACTAAAAACAATGCGGGGGCGTAAAAAAGGGGGGTTCGGGCGAGCTGCCAAATCGGGTTTTTCGTCGCCACAACAGATCGTGTAACGGCTGGGAAAATAAAAACCCACTAAATCGATCTGCCACATTGCGGCTCCATCAGGACTCGGAAACGTGCGGAGGGCTCCGTCCAAAATGGCCGAATCGACTTCCGCCAACGCTAGTGGACCGCGCCCCGTCCCTGCTTCGATCTCATGCGATGACCGGTGACTGTTTCCCTCGTCGATAACCTTGTACCTTAAAATGTTCGACCGTCGTAAAACCATCTTAATCGCTGGTTTGCCAAGGACTCCGCACTCGGCCTTAATGGCTGGGAAATTCCGTTACGGCCAACAATTGGGCGCGACTCATTTGCATTAAATGCAAATTAAAAAAGAGTTGGTGGGGCTACGCCATCTTGCCATGGCGCCGATCGGCTCGCACGCAGCCGTGACCGCCAAAACGAACCCGTTCCCGCGGGAACCTTTCGATGGTCACTCTTGCCTCGCGCGGATGACCATGAAAGTGCATGAGATGAAGGGGGCGCGGCGCTCATGGACTCTACATGGAGGTGTGCTCGCAACGACAGTGACGTTGGAAAATTGTCGTCCACGATGATACGTGTGGGCTTTGGCCGAGTAAGGTTTAGAGGTGGAACATGTTCTATATATACATGGTTTTGACAAAACCAATGAGGTTTCAGCGTTGTATCACTTCTTACGTGTACTAGCCCTCTCAGGCACGCATTATGATCCCGTTATCCAAAAGTTTTGAAACTTCGGAAAATGAAACAATATAATTTTTTTTTACCATACTGTATTTTCTTATTCTACAGGATGTGATTTATTAGACTATTCCAAAAAAATTGACTTAAAAGTATTAGAAATTCATTAAAATCAACTTTGTTTTTAGTCCTATTACCGTTAATTTCTTGGATTTGTGACTCCATGTTTTCAAAATGCTATCATTTCCTAAAAAATGCTAGTATAGGATGCACTGCACGCCTGCATTTGAAAGAGGGGTTATTCCTCTATACACTGAAGCATTGCAGTGCAACCAAACGTCATTTTCTGAGGCACTATAATGCTTTTACCAAATGTCCCATTTTTGGGACATGGTGACTGAAAGGGCTATAGTATACTGTATTTTATTTTAGTTTTTTTTTTTTTTTTATTACATCGCCTCATCCTCAATATAAAATTGTAAACGCATAGTTTAAAATCTGCATTTGATTTTTAACTTTTGAACATTATTACTTACTAGAGCGTCCTGAAATTGGGTGAGACCCCCCCTACCATATTGCATTTATCTTCTGACTTAAGCTACTGAGTTGAATTGAATCGAGTCTGCCATTGTCTTTCACGGTGAATTATAGACAGATTTCAACGCCAGTTCTGACAGACTGTGACGAACTAATTCGTACATGTACTGTACATGTATATCGAAGCCGCGTTTCAAAAATGACACAACTTCAAACATTTCTGATCAAGAGGGTTTTGGAATCACTATTGTCATTTTAGCCGAAATTATGAGAAGCTATAAGCAATGTCGTTTTAATGATTATGGAGTTCATCCCGCTTCAACCGGAAATGGACAATTTTTGAGTGGCGTCACTTCTGAAGCGGGGGTGCGATATGTTGTGACTTAGTGATGTGCTATGGCAATATATTATGCATTTTATTATCCTATAATTATCTATGATGGATTACGTGGTATGGAATATCAAATGACAACATGTTGCCGGTAGAGATTCCCATGTTACGATCTCAACGCCATCTATGATGAAGTACATGTATATGCAGCGTTACGTACCGATAGTGAGGTACCGAGTGAGGTAGCTTAGAGGTTAGCGTTCTCGTCTCACATTCGGTAGACCCGGGTTCGGTTCCCGGGTCGGCTATCCTCGATTGTGGCTTTTCATGGTTTCCCACAATCCTTCCAGGGCTAATGCCGGGATAGTTCCTCATTAAATCGGCCATGACCGTCTTCCTTTCCCTTTCCCATCCCTTCCTATCAAATTGATCTATTGAGGTATTGAGAAGATCTTGAGAAGGTATTGAAGTAATGAGGTAGTATTGAGGTACTTTGGTAGTATTGAGGTATTGAGGGGGTAATGAGGTAGTATTGAGGGGGTAATGAGGTAGTATTGAGGTATATTGAGGGGGTAATGAGGTAGTATTGAGGTATTGAAGTGGGAAATGAGTTCCGTTAAGTTGGTAGCGTCCCCTAACGGGGGGTCCGTCACAAAGGACTAAGCTACAATAATCCAATCCAATCCAGTGTATCGGTATTAAAAGCCAAAGCTAGAATGAAGGCGTAAACAACTTTGCAAAATGGGCGAAACAAGGACGTTCGAAAACGAATTCATGAACAAAAGATTGCTGCGCATCTCTATAATCGTAAAATCCACGAGTGGGATGATATCGTATAAAACATGGTTTTTTCGAGAATTTAAAGACCATTAAAAGAAGTGACATTTTTTGGAGGAATAGGGGGGGTGTTGAATGTAGGTCAAGGGTCTCAATGGAGGATCCGTTCAGGTACGAGCCCGTGTAACACGAAGGAACCTTCCCTGGCACCTTCGGAATTGGGCGAAAAATGACCCATCTTGTTACGCGCTCGGTCGTTTGTAGGCCGTAAAGGATTGTGAAACCGAAATTTAGGCCAAGTTGAACATTAGTTTCATCGCTCTTAATCGCAGTTTACGCGAGGAAAAATCCCGGGATTGATGCCGTTTTAACGGTTTGATAAGGAGTAGCACGTGGGCTGGAAGGAATTTTGGTGTCAAGTCCGTTTGCGCAGCGAGCGCGTGTGCTACCCTCTGTCGGGGGAGGGGGACTCCGGTTCTGTCCGATAGGGGAAAAAACACCATTATGGGCTGTCCATAAAACACATCAACTACTGAAAAGATGCCTATTCTTTGGTTATGTCTACTGAAAAACAACAACGCAGGGGCTTGCATAAAGGATGTCGTTATTCCCAAACATTGCGAACGTTTTTTTCCAAAAATTGGTATAACTTTCGAAAGTTTTTTCCAAACATTGCGCACTTTTTTTTAATTATAAGCTTTTTCAAACTTTCGAACGTTTTTCAAAAAAACTATCAACTGTTTTTAAACTTTCTAGCGTTTTTCTATAAATTGCCACCATTACTTTGCCATCAATACTTTCGGTTCGCGATATGTTTCGGAAAAGTTTGTCATTTTGTGATAAGAGTTTTAAAGTTAAAGAAAAGTTCGAACCGAAAGTATTGATCATGGTCGAGAAAAAAAAGCCAATTATGGGCGCATATCGATCATGGTGCTCTTGCATTTCTGCTAGAAACCACCGCAAATTACGACGTTCGAGTTATACCGTGTTTATACATTAGCTAAACATTAACTCTTTTTGTTTGAAATCATACACGAACATAATATTTGGGTGTTTATTTTCCGAGGAGGTTCTCGAAATCGCAATACAGTATAATGTCAAGGCAGGGCCTTCTCGGGTGTCAAGCACTCGTAATTCCTCCTCGAATTTCGGTCACTTTCGTTACGTCTCGTATCCCATTTATTCACGCTGGCACCGAGCGAAACGCATGGCGATTATTATTACACCGTTATACAGTAAAAAGCATTGAGGGGAGCAATTTTTGGGTGAAATCCCCCTCCGTCCGTAAGCTGTTTTGTTCGCTATAATGACGGCCTTGCCAGCGTGGAGGCCGTACGGCTAACTCCCGGACAACGCACGGCACCGAATTAAAAGATGCTTTCGGATATTGCGAAAGAAATTTCCTAGAAACCAGTTGTTTTTTTTTCTTCAGCCAACAGGTGTACATGTGTAGTTGTTTTCCAAGGTTACGATACACGTACCTCATTTTCGGCCAGTTGGTCCACCTCCTCCTCTTCGTTACTCCTTTCTCCAAACTTCGTTACCAAGACCTCCCCCTCCCCCCTCTCTCTTACCCCTTTACTAACCTAGAAAAAAAGGGTTAAAACGAGGTGATCCATTTTCAGGTTTGGAGGTTTTTTTGGGGATTTTTTTCGAGCTCGCAGTATTTTAATGTCAAGTGTAGACTCGCCACCAAGAAAAACGAGGGGTGAGGAGATTGGGCTTGCATAGGTTCCCATCATCAACGGACCGAAGTCAAAAAGCGACTGAAATTCAAACTTCTCCATTTTCGGTTAAAGACGGTATTGTCACGTATTTTGCCATGCATTATCTCAAAATGGAAAATGTTGAGTTGTGTCCCTTTTGAAGCGTGTATACACGTATGCTTGTACTAAAATAAACAATTAGTGCACAGTGCGAAGTGTATGTACATTTCCAAAAATAGTTGCATGTGCTTCAATTAATTTCAGTTGCGGCGATTCTTGAGTTTAAGCTCTATTATTTTATCATAAAAATTTCTCCCAAAAAATAAGTGTAAATGTATCATCAATTGAAATTGGGAGTTAGCTAACGAAAATTTTCATCGAATTTATTTAGGAAATCATTTTAGTGATTTTTCATTTGAAATAATACGATTCGATGTTGATGATGGAGAAATTGTTCGACATGAAATATTGATTTATTGTGGGTTTGACAGATATTTATACAGTACAGCTCATATAGTTACGAACCAAAGGTTGCGAATATATACTGTACAGGGTACCCTCATTATGAAAAATCATTTAATAGAAACTGTGTTAGCTATACAATCGTGTGACTGGTTGCATGTTTCATGTGATGGACACAGTTTTATTCTGAAAAAGGACGAGCGGACTGCGAGCAATATAGGTGGCGCTGCAGTCACCAGAAGGAAAATTGCAAAGGAAAAGGTTCGGTAGTTTTGTGTGGTTTCACAGAATTCAACCTTGGGTGGTTTTCAACTCTACAGTGCCTGATCTAATGGCGAATTCGACTCACTCAAAAAGTGTACACCGGGTGTAGCTACAAGGTGAGGCATAAGTCTGTAAAGTCTTCTT
>JAQGBX010004707.1:0-14854 GCA_034698745.1 Megaphyllum sjaelandicum | reverse complement strand
TGTATGCTATTCTCCAATAAAAGCATACGTTCTCCATATGTTGACCATTTTGTTTCCGCCCTTGGGTGGTCAACTTACTGAGGTTCTACTGTATTTGAAACGAAATTGTACAACAGTTTATGACCGGTACGATAACTTATTATAGTTCAATTAGACCTCCCCCCCTCCCTCCCAAAAAAAACCCCCATCAAATTTTAAAATAAAGACTAATTTTCACTGCGTGATTCTTGTAACCCCAACAAGATATACATGTACATTGAACATTTATCTCTGGACCTTGCCATTTACTGCAAAAAAAATAATCATGTCAAGCTTCGGTATATGCGACAAAAAAACCAATTTCGAGAAAAATGGCACCTAAGTGGCTTACACTGGTGAGCAGCCAATGATTGATGAGAGGGTGGCAGGGAAGGACGGCGCATAAAACGCAATCTACGAACGGCATTTATTGCGTTTTTGTGCCTAAAAGTGCGAAATAAAATTTTGCGCAAATCGCCTTTGGCCGTGCGTCGATGTCCGCGCTATCAGAAAAATGCAGCACCGGCCTCCAGAGGGCCCTTTGTCATAATCGCGTGGCAATTGAATGGCCAGGAGAGATGGATCTTTTACCGTAGCAATTCATTCCCCATTATCACATCTTTTTATCGGATTTTAAGAGCAATTGAGCGCTGGCAAAATGGCCGCTGGCGACGAATCCCTGGTGCTTTTGGAAGCAAATCGTTCGCGACGGAATACGTCAGTAATGGGATTTTCCCCTACTAAGGGATGTGATTTGGTAACTCACTGCTAACGTGAATGAAAAAACAAGCAGAACATTGACTCGCAGTTCCGGCCTTGCTTAATTTTTAGTTTTCGGACACATTGCAATCACGCGTTCTTATAATCAACTTGATTATTTACATTAAACACATGAGCAAAAAAATATGAGCAAAAAGTATACTTTCGTTGAATAGAAAAAAAATAGTCTGAGAGATGTATGAGCTATAATGCAATTTTGAGGCGGAAGCACATTGGGATCGAATTCAGTTTTAAAATGAATTGATGGTTCAAATACTGTATATTTATACGCTGAAATGCAATTTGCACCCTATTCACCTTTTCAACAATCTCGAATTTCTCAATCGATGCATTAAAAAAAACATACATGTATAATAAAGCGTCTAAAAAAATACAGTATGAAGGAGGAAAAAAATCAAACTGCAATTCGTGGAATATCGGAGGAACTCATTTTTCTCAACTTTCCCGGATAAGTTATATACCATGCATGTATGTACATTATCAATTGAATTGAGTTAACGTTGAAGAAAAACAAATTCAATTGGTCAAAGCCAAAAATATTCATTGTTTGAAAATCACACATTTTACTGAAAACATAACAGATGGCCCCACGAGCTGATTAAGGGTCCATTTACTTAGCTCGTTGAATAATTCATACCAATATCGTACCCAACTTAGCGTGTGTGCTGCATGGTCGAACCCTGAGGTGGAAAATAATTGGGAATAAGTTAGTCACGAATCAGAAACTCGTTCATTTGCATTTCATTTCACGCCTCATGTCTCCTGCGTCATGGAAGGGGCTTAAGGACATCGGCGTATTTGTGCATGTTTGAGCAAAGTTGAACTATGGTTTGCGTTGAGGAAAATTGAGTTACTGCTCTATTATACTTGTACATGTACGTGTTCATGACGTTCCAAAACGGTCTTATAGGAAACAAGAACATGCCGAGTACACGACTAAAGATAATGGATTAGATTTTTTGTGACGTTTTATACATGTACAGTAGTTAGAAATAGTTTGCTTTACAAGAAACGAATTTCCTTTTCGCTAAACAAAAAGCTAACTAACCATTGCAATTCTTATGAGACAAAAGTTTCATTGAAATAATATTTTTAAGAGTAAATAGTTTTCATTTTTTAAAAAAAATCTGACTTATGGGCTCAAGAAAAAATTTTTTTACAGGGAAAACAAAGATTTTTCTTGAAAAACAGATCTTCGTTAGCAGGATTATTTCTCTTTAAACATTAAGGTTTATTACCGTGTTTATTTCTTCCCGAAACCAAATATCCTTGTTTTCATCGAAAACCGCAATTATTTTTTTTCTCGAAAAATGACAATTATTTTCCAGGAAAGCAACGCATATATTTTCTCTAAAAACGACGATTATTTTCTCAGAAAATAAAAAAGTATTAACATAAACGTATAATTAAAAAATAAGTATGAATAACCAAGTTTTATTTAAAGCAGATTTGTTTGTTTTCCAAGAGAGCAATTAGATTTATTTCCCCAAAAAAATGGCAAAGTTATTATCGACAAAAAAAAAAAAAAAAAAAACATAGTCGAGGCTAATGTTTCCCACGAAGCTGATTTTCACAAAAAAAAAAGGGAATAATTTCGCTGAATAAACGTTCCTTATCAAGAAAACAATTATCTGAAAACAACTTGCTTCATTAAAGAATACAAATTGCTTGCTCAAATAAAGTTTCTTGGAAGAGTTTGCTCCTTTCATCATTGCATCCATTCCCATTTTTATTTACCGAACTCTTTTCGGTGAATTTCGCATTTCAATTCCTCCACGTCCAAAATGCTCCTTTTCGAGTTTCCCGAGCGTGTTATCGTGAAAAATTGAATAGATTTCGTCCGATGGCTTCGATAAGGGCCTTCGTACACGTGTATTCCTCCGCAAACGAGCGCCATTTTTTTGCTCGTTTCCGGGCCTTATCGCTTAATATGCGCATACAAATGGCCCCATTGTTGTAAATTTCCGTTTTGCTTCGCGCGACGGTAATTCCCCTCCGCTTTATTCGACAGTCATCATAATAAGAGATAATTCAAACACATATCTATTACCCACCATGTCGTCCTCCGCTTAGCGGTTTTATACGTCCTACCCTGGCGGAGGGTGGCATAATTTTTATGGTTCTCATGCTGAAACGGGGGGCCATTTTCATAATCTGACACTTGTAGATAACAACGGTGATTAATTGGTGCGTCGCTCGGCTGCCCTTTCAAGATTTCGTGGTTTTTTCTATCTCTCTCTCTTCCACAAAAGAAGTGAAAAGGCGAAGGGAAGATACCCTCGACGACGCCATTTCAAACGACTTGGCACCATTAGAGTCGACAAGCCCCAATCCTCGATTCGAAGCCGCTTTTATGCGATCATCAAATCGTCCTGACAGGAATTTAATTTGCTGGTGGATTGAGTGATAAAGGGAGGAGACGAACAGGCATCTACAAAACCTGAGCATCATGGGAATGATGCGTGGCAAAGAACGTTTATGCATACATGGGCCCTTTCCTCAACTGTTGGAAATTGTTGTAAATCTAATATTAAACGAATTGGCAGTGAACTGATAACCATGCACTGATGCAGTGGTCACACTTGTAAGACATTTGCAGCCAGTTGGAACATGGGAAGATAGACACCCCATTAATGCGCAGTCTGGGTCCATATATCTTCTGATATCATAACAATCTGTTTTGAAGCACTAGCTGATGTTACAAAATATGAACAGAAAAACCATTAATTTCAAGCTCTATGTTCCATTATTGTGTAACAAAATTTACTTTGAATTATAAGTACATGTATTTGGAGAAGAAAAA
The DNA here is from genome assembly GCA_034698745.1 of Megaphyllum sjaelandicum. NCBI lineage: Eukaryota > Metazoa > Arthropoda > Diplopoda > Julida > Julidae > Megaphyllum > Megaphyllum sjaelandicum. Next base: position 11,253 of record JAQGBX010004707.1, on the reverse strand, counting down.
ATGTACTGTATTATCGAGTGCATGCAGGAAGAAATGCTTGAAAACTTTACTTTTTCTTTACTTTACTAATTCTTTTTAATGTCTTTTGAAAAGTCTAAGCACGATTTCATAGAAATATGTCCATTTCCTGCAAGAGATGCGTTTTTTGGCAAGTATAGTGAAAAAAATTTTGTCCTCTTTTGGAAAACATGGTTCAAGATTGTTAAAAACGCGAGTATAAATGTCCTTTCGAAGTTAGCTTGCAAACTTTGCCTATATGAGTGGTTGCACCTTTTTTGTCATACAGTATATCCCGAAGACCATGGTTAAAGTAAATAAAAAGAGATATACTATACATGTACTTGAGTTTGTGTAATTTGTTACAATTAAACATGATTTCAATATGAACCTGTATGCTATAAACGAGAACAGTTTGGACCTTCTATATACGTGATCATAGTCCTTATCACAATAAGCAACATGAAAACCATAACCTTATAAGAGATACTAGAACATGTATAACGAAAAGGTAAAGACTTGTGTTCATTAAACTACACTGGACTTCCTATCAGAATATACTGTAGCCTATATTGTCTGCATGATTAACTTGTCAGTGATGTCCATCTTTATAATCTTTATGAAAACGCAAAATGGCACATCGCGGCCATGCATGCGTGCTTCGATGAGATGGAAATGCATGTAAGACAAAACGCCCCTGTCCTTTATTGACTCTCTTAGGTAATTCACACCTTGATTTCATAATATCTTATATCATATAATACAGTATGACAAGGGAAACAATTTTATACAATTGACAAAAATGTGAATGAACAATGCCGAACTTGTGCGCGTGAATTTGAATCAGAGCAAAAGTTCTTCAAAAGTAATCCATTTCAAATAGTTTCACATCAAGCAATAACTTAACAATGTAATGCAGTAATAACATTCCAGACGTTATGATACCATTGAAAGGACTTAAAACTTAACGAGTTGGCAATGTATAGGTTTGCATGTTTAGAATGAAAATGTTGTTATTGATAACAAGGAAATAACGAATCTGATAAACGGTTTTAATAAGCTCACATGCAGGAAATTTCATACATATTGCTGACCATGCGTCTTGCATTCCTTTTGATAGATTTACAAATGCCTCAACAATATTACGAGTAGGCTGTATGCACAATTTTAAATTATACTGCATCAGTGAATGCATTAACAGTATATCTTGCATATTAAGACAAAACATGGGTTGACAAACTGATAATTTCGATGTCTTTAGCATGGGCATGTACATGTATTTAACTGGCCATTATCTTCCCGATATTTTAGATAAGACCGGATTTAACACGCTTTTCTGTATCCTATGACGTTAAGGCATGCACAAATAACCACAAACCATATTATTGATATGGCTATAGATATGCTAAAAGGTGCATGGTTAATGGCCGAGCACCTACTTAGTCGGTATTTTACTTTGGTAGTGCAGGACCATCATGTGCAGGACCCTTTTATACTTCAAATTTACCAAGGACCCATCATCATAATCATCAACGCCAGTTGGTGCATGTCATAGACAGGAGCCAATGAGACTCCGACATCTATGTATCAATCGTCTTTTGCCCATGTATTCTGTATATGAAGATTCATAATAAAAGTAGAGCAGAACTATGAAAATAAATTAACTATTGTTTGAAATCGAGCATATACTAACCAGGAATTAAATTCCTTAAAAACGAACAGTGTCTAACAAAGTCACTGTAAGTAGGTTGTGAGTGCAGGCTTACCCAGACTATAGTAATGTTCAACATATACGGGTACTTCTTTTTTGCGCATACGTTGCCTTTTATAGCCTACTTCCTCCTCATCTTATGGACAAAAGATGGCCGCATTAACGAAGATTTAAACCTGATTAGAACGAGGATTATTATGAAGCCTTTAAGGGTTTCGATTTCAAGATTCAATAAAAACCACAACATGGACGAAGGTCAAGAAGTTTTCTTTCATGTCGAATTTTATGATTTCCGGAAAATTGTTCTCCAACAATTCATCGCCACTACATTCGATTGCCAACAATTAATCGCCGAATCGTTGACCTAACGGTCATAACCTAATAGGGGCTTTATCTGCGAACCCCCCTCCCCCAAGAAGGGTAATGCCACCTTTGAACCTTCCCCCACCGGGAGGGGGTCTGCGGCCCCCACACCAACGCTGACCTATAACCTAGGCTTAAAATGGACCATGTGCAGATTTCGACAGCATGCCTTTAGTCTTTACCAAGGGTCATTTCATTCATTAATCCATTGGCAAAAATTTCTCAGATGCTGGGTAGAGGCACGTTCGTTTAGTTGTTGATTCGATACAAAATATCACGTGATAGACCGGCGAATTGTTGGCGATCATTTGTAATAGGCGATGTTTTGTTGGCGATCATTAGTTAGTATCAGGCGATTAATTGTTGGCTATCAAATGTTGATAGCAACATTTGTTGGCGAACATCGGTAGTGGCAATGCGCAATATATTATAAGTCCTACTTGTATAGGCCTACTGCGTTTAACAACCTTCAGTACAAATCATACACATGATTAAAAAAGAAGTTATAAGTGATAACGTAAGAAAACACGGTCATGCAATTTAAAGGCAAGAAAACTTAAAACTGAAACTTGGTTCCGCGAAAACGAAATGAACCGTGGTCCGTGGCGTTAACATGACAGAGTTTTGCAAATCAAGTTTCAGTTGCTGTGTTCCAACCTCAGTACAGTAAAAACTCGATTTTATGATCCTCTATTATATGAAAACTATGTTTTATGAACGAGGCTCCGGCCGACCACACAGTGCGTTTTTTCGGTTGGAGCGGGCCTCAACCTTGGGAAAATTAATTAAATACATTAGGGTACCTCGTTTGAGGCCTGCTCGTAGCAGTATAGTCCAGCTATTTCAACTAAAAAAATATGAGATTTGGCTTTGACAAAAAAACATAGGCCCTAAAGATGGTGAAACAGAAGAAGATTCATGATTTTTTTCAACCTGCCCAACAAAAGTTATATGCATAAAATACTTAGAAAACTTAATTGACATATGTCTGCTATTTTTTTTAAATTGTTTTCGATTGTTTTGAATGTCAGACTTGATTCTCTGAACTTTTTGATTTTATGAAACACCTCTGGCATCAATTAGGTCATAAAATCAAGTTTTTACTGTATACGAAAAGGCCATGAGTTCGCATCATCGAAACAGTGTTTGAGTGAAACGTCGTTTACTTAAGTGAGCTACTCACTCCTACTTCACTAACCAAAGTGAAGTACTTCACTGAACTAGTTCATCGTTCACTAGTTCGAACCTGATTTGAGTGAACTAAAGTGAACGCCGTAGTTCACTAACTCACTTGAGTGAACTAGATCACTGTAAACCGTATAGCCCACTGTGGTTTCAAGGTGTAGAAACTGTATATGGCTCGTTTTTCTTTAAAAAAAAAATGAAACAAAAAAATCTGAAGCGGGGCTAGGAGTTTGGAACCTTTTATTTCAGGTTTATTTCCTCAGGAAAATACCATATTCAGCATACGAACATTGAAGTTACCAACAAGAGCAAGTTCTCAGGAACGCACTCGACCGCACAACCGTACCACGTGCTTGCTTCGACGTGCATAGTCTCCCCATCCAATGCCAAATCCGAGTTTCATGCAAATATATTCAGCATCTCGTTCCGACTCAGAGTTCATTGAATTTCAAATCGTCGTAAGCGTATAAATTTCGAATATGATTCCGCGGTGGAACGTTGCGGGACGAAAATCCCCCAAATCCCCTCGCGCTTATTTACACCGAAAGAGGGCTTTGTTTCCCCAGCACCCTAACGATATTGTCGCAAACACCCGCTCGAGGCGCGCCATGTTTTGCCACGCTGGTCACCGGAGCGTTCATGCACGTGATGAGTCGAATGCGATTGAGGAGGGGCGCCAGGGGGCGCTGGGAGGGAAAAGCGACGCCTCGGGATTGGCGCCACTCGAGCGCGCCAAATGGGATATGACGAAGATCTCGCATCGGCTCCATGATTTACGCGCGGATTTAGACGATTGAATTACGGAATGAATATATTAATATGCACACGGAGTGGAACGAGTCATCAAAAGCGCCACAACGAGCGTCCTTCTTGAGTGAGACGCAAAGTGGGGGAAATCACGTGGCACTTTTCCCTCGGGGAAGAACAATGCTGATTGTGCATCTGTGGCATTGTTTTGGTTTGCAAACGTTTTAACGAGATTGTGGAAGGGACCGATGGAAACAGTCGAGTTTTCCGAGTCACCGAATGGGCTGTTGCAGCATTTTAGGCTAGCTCATTCACGTGTTAAAACATGACCATGCATGTCGAAAAACAACATTTTTTTTTTCAAATAAAAATTACTTGTTGATTCAAAGCATTCATAAAAACGTGTTTAAAGTATACTCAAAAAAGGAAGTAATGCAATCACATACAATCGATGTACAGTAAATCATGTATACTCAAAAGGTACAAGTAGGCCAACATATGCTGCACACTTAACACAAGGCGTGACTTTACATTAATGTCTGATGGGCACTGCTTTGGGCTTTCGAGAGAAATTACGTAATTTAAACCGGGTGGAACAGATCGGAGGAAACAATAGAAACTCGGTGCATAATAATGACAAATAAATCAAAAACGGCTATATGGACTGGATAATGTATTAGGGTCTTGTAACCTAAACTTTGAGGGCTAATTTGGAGACCTCCGGAGGATGGAGAAACAGGGCTATCAAAACAAACAGAACGAAATTCGGACATAAAGGACGGGAGATACAGGCAATCAAACATTGTCCCAAATGCTTCCCTGTTTGTCACTCGAAACATGCAAGGAAAGTGAATCTAGGGAACTTCAACGTCCTTCTAACCTTAGGTTCACTTTCCTGCATGGTTTGATTGTCAAGCAGAGAAGCATTTGGGCCAATGTTTGATCGCCTTATCTCCCGTCTTTTTTGTTCGAATTTCGTTCTGTTTGCTGTGCTAGTACTTTTTTCTTCATCCTCTACAGGTCGCCAATTTACAAGTGTACTGTACCATGCGTACTTCAAAAGTTAACATTCGAATGACCTTGACAAAGTGTGTCAAAGTCAGCGGGGTTATATGTGAATAACGTTTAGCCCTCACGGTTTAGGCTACGAGACCCTAATACATTAGTCAAGTCCATACATGATACAGCTGCTTTTGATTTACATGTATTTGTCATTATGCACCGAGTTTCTATTTGTAAACTTTCCTCCGATCTGCTCCACCCGGTATAGTTAAGGGGCTGGTCCCAAGAACGCGAATACATGCATATGATTTTGCTTTCCTTTGAACATTTTGCGATGATAAACTTCTCCCAATCATTCCCAAATCTCCTAATTTACTCTCCGCGATGTCAAACTTCTTCCAAATTTCCCCAAAATGATTCCACGCGGCGTCATTTTGAAATTCTGAATGGGTGAAGGGGATTCGATCCTCCTTTGATTTTCCATATAGTGTTAAACAAACGTGTCAATCGCAAAGTACACCCAAAGTTGGGTGTTTAAGCAGGGGCATCGGGCACCCCCGCGCATTGTTTGCGCGCTGTAAGCAAACCACGGAGGACGATGGCCAAATCACGATCGGGAATCGTCCCCCTCAATTTCATTAAGTTCGAAGTAAGTGTTCGCCGATAGCCTCCCATCGATCATGCCCCCGAACCGATTCAATCACTTTAGCGCCCAAGAAAGCCTATTTTTCCCTTCCCCGCGCACGGCCTCCCTCCTCTGCCCTTTTATAAACTCATCAGAGGCTGATGGCTGCGGCTTACTGCGGGTTTTCCGCCAATCAGCAAATGGATGTGTCGCGGGCGACTTAATCCTCCGTTTATAGGGCCCTATACTCTCTCAATTGCAGCGTTTTATGAAGTGCTCCTCATGGACTCGAGTGCCACTTCGGATTACTCGCACTAAGCGCTGAAACGGGATTAAACTGAAATCTGAGAAGAAATTAAATTACCCGAAGACAGATACGTCGGGGGACGCTTAACGAAATGCCGGAGATGGGGTTCCCCTTACCCGTGCCTGGGTTTAATTTCCTAAAGAGCAGCGGAAGCCATCTCTGCTGGATCTAAAACTCTGGCTTGGTTTACGTGAAAATTTGCCATTTGAAAATAGCAAATTTCAGATTGCCAATTAAGTTTTGTATCTTTCTGTATTTAGCACGAAGAATAAAAGATTGATATGCAAATCATATCATTCGTGTGGAAATATCAAACATTCAAAAATATATTTTGTATAGACTGGAGCATTGTTATGCCTCCGAGAATACGAGAATATTGTACAAGCATGTTGAAATGCATCTTTTGGCCTAAAGCGTATGTTTTTAACATTATTAAAAATGTTACAACTTTTTTGTATGCTAAAAGTTGGAAATTTGAGAATACTAGAAGTGTAAAAAATAATATTAGTGTTCCAAATCTTCAATACAATGATCACGATGATCAAGCAATTTTTATGTTTGAAACTCTCGTAGCGTTTTATTTTATCTAAACTTTCTTGTAAAAATACTGATCTTCCAGGGTGTTTTTGAACTCATGGTACAAACTCAAACTGGTGTTAGAGTGAACTAAGGTTAACATTTCCTCCCGAAGAACCGAGGGTACAAAGGTCACTATTAAAAAGTTATGAATGTTTTAATTTTGGAAATTTTTAGCATGGGAGTAAACGGAGGTGCCCCTTTCGAAAGACTGTCCTGCATAGCACTAACGTTTGCAAGAAAAGCTATGCGCAAGGGGCATCTCCGTTTACTCCCATGTTAAAAATTTCCAAAATTTAAACATTCATAACTTTATAATGGTGACCTTTGGATCCTAGGTTCTTTGGAGAAAATTTTTTACCTTAGTTAACTCTAACACCAGTTTGAAATTGTGCCATGAGTTCAAAAACACCCTGTATAGTATTTTAGAACAGTGAACTTTGTATGCATTGAACACCGGAACGGTAAATTCGTTCAATGTTGACAAGTTTTCAATGTATAGGAAAATTCAAAAATATTATTAAATTTTTTTAAAAATTAATACGTATATTCTGACTACTCTACATCCTATTAATAGTATGTAGTGAGAAATTAACGATTGCTGCGTTTTGGGATGATTATCATGATCTTTTATGCCATTTATACACTGTACACTTGAAATTAGGGGGTCAAATTTGTGAAAGGCAAATTATTTCAACGTCTTTAAAAGTTGAATTAACATCATCTCGACTAAGAATGACTTGATCTACTGTTTTTCAAGTCCAGGATTTTTTCCCTATCCCCTGGTAACTCCTTTTCAAACCTCATTTCATTATATGAACACTTTCATCCTCCTTCCAGCTGTTTAGAGTATAGTATGCAGTATTGTACAATAGTTAAATTACAATTTTTGAAAAATGTTCAATGCACACAGTTAAATTTGACATTGGGGAATTGGGGCGGCCGATGAAAAGTGTTCACAATTCATAGTATTCAGAGTTCAATGTACATAAAAATTTTATCATGGGCTTCTATGAAGAAAAAATCCGGGCGGAAAAAATGTATTCAATGTTCACAGAGTTTTAATGTAAAGAGGTGTTCAAAGAAGCAGGTTTTAATGTATTCATTAACATTGTGTATTTTTAAGTAAGACTTTGGGATCATTTTAACAGACGTATCTTTCGTTTTATTTGCTTTAATACTTTGACAGTTTATCACAAAAAGGGATGTTTGAAGACAAAGCTGTGGATGGCTAAAGGTTTCTTGACTTTTACTTAGTTTTTTTTTAAAACTTGATCAGAATTAAATGGAGACTGTTTTAACTGCTTCAACAGAACGTTTTAACTGCCAAGAACTCAAACTAATTCAGAAGTACGTGTAGCTTGCCTTCATGAGATGATAATAATCAACTAAAATGTTTAACTTTTAATAGCAATTTGGTAATAAGTAATGCTTAGCTAAAATGTGTTAGCGAAAGTATAAGCATGCACTCAGCCATATCTGATATACTGTACAGGACAACATACTTTGACGGTTCTATGGCATTTTAGAATAAATAAATAACATACGGAAACTTACCGCAACTTTCTGAAGTGGAATTCAAAGGTGTAACTAACCAATGTGGTTCTCGATGTTGTTTCGAGGATTTGGATGAATAAGGTTGATCAAGACACGCATCATATAATTTGCATGTTCACGAAATGCTGTATCTTTAACAATGTCTTCTAGTCGGAAATGTCGCACAATAACATCCAGTGCGATGGAAAGGTCACTCTCCAAGGTCAAACCACAGTAAAACTCGTTACTTCATGTCTTTCCTGCATAAAACTGTTCAAATGCGCGGTCGTGTTGATTTTCACTCACCAGCCGCAGAATCCTTCTCCATCAATTATAACAAAGAATTCCTAGTAGCATTGCATATCAATTGAATATTCTTGACATCAATAGCTTTGGTAAAAGACGTTCAACAATATTTCCAGTCTTAAAATATGCTAAATAAATTTTTATAAAAATTTATTCAAATGCGGCTGACTTCATAATGTAAATGTTTCCCATTTCAGGATTCATGTGTGTCCAGGTTTTAGGCATGCTATAGTTACATGTATACCAAGGGTCATCCATAAATGGCCTAATACTATGCTGTATAGTACTTATAACAATTCACTGATATTAACGATAAAGTTTTTTACCAAATATAATTAATAGTTAGGCTAACCTTTCCTTAAAGTATCCCGCACGGTATAAATGTATTTCGAGCAGATGTAATTACGTGTTTTCAGATGTTTTAAGTTACATGTATTATGTTTTTCCCATTTGTACTGAATTCGTTGAAGTTTAACATTTCGCCAAAACAGTTCCATTGTTCCTGCACGTACTAAGCGTGATGCAATGCATTTTAAGTACACTCAAGTCAAGAAACAGTCAATACAACTGCCACTTAAGTGAGTTACTGCTGACCACCTGCGATCAAATTGGCTTCTATTCATGACTTTATTGAATTAGCCATCAACACACATGGTGCCCATACAGGACAAAAACAGGAAGTGCACTAGATGCTCACGCAATGCGAACATCGTTTAACGTTTAATGCATTTCTTTTCTGGCTTGTATTTAAGATGCAAATTCAAGGAAAATGGAAAATGCAATTTTCTATAAACATTTCTGGGTATAAAAAAAATAACAACGAAAACAGCTAAAAAACAAACTTCATTTAAACTTAAATATCACTAACTTTACTGTGTGTTTTTTGTTTCGTATAAGAACCACAACAATGACACAAGCTTCACATTTTACATATTTGTTTCTTCCAAATTTATAAATATTAATACGAGTGCCATGAAACGAACACATGTCGCTACAATGTACATGTAAATAAGGTGCTTTACTGTATATTGAAGATTAAGCCTGGCAATCTACATTTGACATGATAACATCACGTTATTTTTGTAAGGCTCATGTTTAACATCATTTACACAAAATGAACAAGTGATGTGAATGCTATCACACATTTATTCCAAAGTTATGCACATTTTTGGGAAGTAGAACGTAATATGGGTTAGAAAAATCCAAACTTCAAACAAAATTGTACTTGAAGATTTGCACAAAATGTATCTTTTTTAAAATACCTGAATTTTACTTAAAAGCGTAATGTTTTTCAACAAATTTCATCGAAATAAAAATGAAATTAGCGTGTGATATTCAAATATTGTGATATTGTGACGTTACATTTATACATGCATGCATGTATAAAACAGTGAAATAAGCCCCCTCTCAGTTTAGAATTTCTGCAGATTTCTTTGAATTCTTATAACTACAGAAAACTACTCAAAACTTCTTCGTAAAATGGGATTGAAGAAATCGCGACATCAAGATTTCATAGAAACTAACAAAATAGATTTAAAGGTTTTCTTAAAACGTTACATGTACCTCCTCAAATTTCTATTATAATAGCGAATTTCAGGCGATTTTTGACATTCGAAAAATGCAGCATATGCGAATTTCTGAAAATTTTACTAAACAACGATTTTTAACTAATAATACCTAAAGAAAAATATTTCGACATCTTATTGCCTTAAAATATATGCCATAAAACGTGATTTTCCAAAAAATGCCAAAAATTGCGTGAAATTCGATATGATTTGGAAATTTCAAAAACAATTATTCACACACATTTCATTTCTGCATATCGTGTTCATTCACACTATGAGTTTTCAGTACTTTAATATATCTTACCCCCGCTTCAGAAGTGATACAACTGATATTTTTTATAGATAAATTAAGTTTAAAATCGCATTCATTCATTGAATTGTCTGAACTTGGCAATTTTTGAGTTGTGTAATTTCTGAAAATGGGGTGCGATATATTAAAGGTGTATTTCACAAAAAGGGCTTAAACGGATTGTGATCTTGAATCGCAATGATAATCAGGAGATGATGGTACAATACGCAAAAATCACATAATTATATCACGCGGCAGTTTTCTTATTTTTTTGGTGAACATTTTATAAAATGTATTACTGCAGTTGGGTAGTAAATAATTTAATCTGATATATCATAAAACCTAACTTCTAATGTTATTGCGGTGCTATTGAACACCAAATTTAAAACTACAATATACAGTAAATAGTGTTAATGGACCATGAAATGCAAACTGTTCAATTTAATGAACAATTAGCATTAAGTTATTAAAACTGCTTCAAATACGTTGGTACAGTAACCGATAATATCCTTATCCGTGTATCGTTCCGAGCTCCGCTTGAAACGAAGTGTTGCCAAAATGATTTTCATTCTTAAACAATCATTTTCCAATTTTTGCAATTATTTCAAATAGACAGGTGTCATTCTAAACTTTTCAACATGTAAAGCACAGCGTTTTCAGACGATGTACAACTCCATATCAGCAAAGTTAAAAATTAGAACTCACGCGTTTTAGGGAAAAATTCTAACTTCAATGTTTATTTTGCCGTTTTGCATGTGTAGAAACTAGCTGGTTTGCCCGGGCTGTAGGCTACTTACCGATAAAACGAAGCAATCGAGTGAAAGCGACGAAGTAGGCCTTATGCACGAACCATAAAACATATACGGAGCCCCGTAGCGGAAGATTATTCTTCTTTTTTCGTTTTGCACGCGTTTTGCGTCAGTACGTACAAAACGAAAAACAAAAAAGTAATCTTCTGCTATGGGGCTCTAACGGTAGCAGTAACCAACGAGGTTCAAACCTCAAACTTAGGTTAACCTTCCATTTTATAATGTAAAATGGAAG